>VZTT01036382.1:1414-19742 GCA_013400855.1 Buphagus erythrorhynchus | reverse complement strand
GGAGCGCGCTGTCAATCCGAGAGGCCCCGCCCCCGGGCCGCGGGTAGGAGGGGCTGGGGTGGGAGAGGGTCGGTGGTGCTGCCGCCATTTTGGGCGTGGGCGGGAGTAGCTGCTGTCTTGTGGTCGCGGTTGGTGTTTTGTTTCACCGTGTGAGACTGCTCGACTGCCGGGGCTTCTTTTCCGTGCTCGGAGAAGTACGACCCTCACCAGGCAGCAAAACTGAAAGGAAACAAACCCCTCAGCAAGGTGTCCTCGGCAGAGCTGTGTTCGAGGCCTAGCCCGGGCACGCCAGCGGGGCCGAAGGTTGTGATGCCTCCATGGGAGGATAGCTCATGGTTCTCCTTCGTGAGCAGGACTACTCACATGCTGCCCGCCCGTGCGGTGTGTTGGGTGTTTGTGTAGAACTCGTCTTGTGTGAGGTGTTAGGGTGTCTGGAGCTGGACAATCCTCTCCTCTGTGTGTGCTGACCCCCCACGTGCAGTGGGACTGGGCCGAGTAGTGCTGCTGGATGTGTTCGGCCGGCTGTGAGTGTGCAGTAAATCTAATCCAAACCGGAGTGTTGAGCTGGCTATGTTTGCCTTACAGGTGTGATGTGTTCCGGGTACATTGGACTCCTTTGTGCTCTCTGCAGAGTGCTCTGGTCATGCCTGTGCTCAGAAAATCCTGCACAGAAATACGTGAGAATATGTGAGCTGCAAAAACTTTTAAATGTGAAGTGTTGGCAGGGCATTCTTCTGCTACACTGTTCATGTGGCTCTCAAGCTGCTCCACCTTCCATCAGCCCACACAGTTACAAGGACAGATCATAGTAGTAGTATCAGAAACCTTTTCTGAAAGAGCTTATGGTGTAATTGGGCTATATATACAGCACACACCTTCACACTCAGTAATTCAAGGTTTTGAGTTCCTTCCTGCCGGGGCCCAGGCTCATTCCTAAAGAGCTAATCAGAATGGAAAGGTACCTGCTATTAAAGATACACTGAGTTCTAATGCAGTCTTTACTACTGATACGTGATTTCTATAGTAGATAACTATTAAGTGATGTTTAAGAGGTAAACAAAATTCTACAAATCCGGGGAAAATGGAACTGTTTCTTAAGTACTGCTGTTTGACATGTCATCCTTGGCTGAATCACTTCACTCTTCGGTACAAAATGCGATGGGGACAAATCGTTGTTCAAAAAATAGCCTGTCTGCTTGCCTAAAGAAAAATTTGGCCATTTTTTTTTGTTGACATGGTTATCTTTCATTATGCATTAATACAATTTACCCTCTAGGACTTCTTTTCTGCCGTTGTGAAAGTTGGAAAGATGTAAGTCTGCTTCAGATATAATTTATGTATAATCTTCTAGCTAAACCTGGTTGACCAGGAATAGATGAGCACAAGTAGATGACCTCAAGAGGTTCATCAGCAATGTTGGGGATTCTGTGAATTTGATTTACGTAGCCAAGAAGAGATTACCGCAGTGTTCTACAACTGACTTCTTATTGTGCTTAAAATAGTATTTTGTATCTGCAAAAACAATATAGAAAATACTTTTTCAATGCAAATGTGGGAGCTCTTCAGACATCTAGGTTTTGAAAGATTACTTCAAATCAGATTACTAAAGCAGAGATGCCTGTTAACAGTGGCAAAGTTCCTCATGTATTTAGCTTTAAGTCTTATATTGAGTTTCCTACAAAGACATATATGTGGCTTTTATAAAGTCATATAAACAGGACTGTGCCTTCCATTTTGTATACAAGCAACTGAGTTCCAGAGTTTATTACTGCGTAACATTGAACGGCCAGGATTTTTTCATATGTCTTTCCTTAAGAACATACTTTAGAGAAAGGTAATATGCAAGGAGATACATACTTTCTCAGTAAAATCGAGAGTAAAGGCAGTACCTTTATAACTACTTTTTGTTCAGTTGGTTGTGGTTTTTTTTCCATTAATTTGAACTATGCAGAGTAAGTTTATATGCACTGAAGGATGCTATGCTTGCTCCTGCCGGTTCTGGATTTTGTAGTGATTGCTGTTAGACTCTCTTATGTTCAGATAAGGAAGCCAATTTGTCTGCCAGTTTGAAAATCTTTTACCTCACTATTGATGTTCTAGTAATGGAGTAATAGTCATGTAAGCTAATATATTAACCTGTGGTACCACCCAGGGTATCTTTAGGATTTACTTAATTAAAATACTTTAGCCAAATTTCCTGCAGCACAGTCTAAAGGGCATCTGAAGGCCAGTGTACTTCATGGCAGTAGCTCCAGAAAACATCCAGTTTTAGTAGACCCTATATAGAAAATAAGACGAGGTTGTTTTCTTTGGTTTATATTTTTGTAGCACAGTGAAGATACTGTCCTTGCATTTTTCTGTGAAATTTGTTTCTCTAGACCATGAATTAGTTTTGGTTAGATAATTTTAAATATCTTTCAAAATGAATTGATATTGTCAAGACTAGTTACTGTTAATCACAGTTAGAATTTTAGAGTTTCTGTGAGATCTTTATCATAACTAGGAAGTTGTTTTTTTTTCCTTTGGAATATTTCCATATTAATCTAAATTCTGCATTAAGGAAGGCAAGCTGTGAACTTTAGGAGAGGATAGGAGTTGGGCTGATGTTACAAAATGGGATTGCCCATTAAAAAACCTAAACCGGTTTAATCTCATTGTGGGGAGCCGAGTCAGTCCGTTACTTACGAAGTACTTGTGAAGAATAAGTGAATTACTATGTTTACACGTTATGAGATATGTGAAGAGAATGCAACATAGATGATTGTAAGATGTAGACAAAGAAGCCAGTGATTTCCATTTGCAGTAGAAGTCTCCCCCAGTCCCCCAACTCTCATACAGTACTACTGTTGTAATGCAGTTACTCCTGGGAAGCAGGAGTGTGAAAGTCAATGTTTTCTGACCCAAACTCTGCCTTAAATTTTTCTGCTCTTGTGGATTTTTTCATTTGCTTGCAGGTTTATTTGGCTTGAAGAAAAAATGTGAAGAGATTTACTGAATAAATACTAGCTGATAATTTTTCAAAATAAAATATGAAGTGCATTTCAGTGAATGGCTATCCTCATTCCAAGTGAAGTCTGCAATGATTAAATATTAAAATGATCCATGGTTTAAATTAATATAAAAATTTTTCAGGAGATTATTACAAAGATTAACATTTTTAATGTTTTAGTAGTCCAGTAGTTTATCAATCACTGGCACAGTGAAACTGCTTTTAGTTAACCTGATGATCCCATATATCACTGCAGTATTATGTACAACATAAACCTTGTGGTATGGTTGGTAGAGGAGACGAAGAAACAGTGTCTCTTATAGCTCTTTAATAATCAGGTTTATTCTTGAAGTATTTTTTGACATACAAAATAAGCAGGTCGCCATTTTTTTTTCCATTTGAAAAGAAAATAGAAAGGAAAGATAGTTCCAGAAAAACTGTGGTGTTTGCTGTAGAGGAAGGAGCTGTTGTTTCCTGTAATGACAAACATAGATGGTCACTGGTATGGCTGTGAAGAATACAAAGTTCTTGTGTGTGTGTTTTCAAATAGAACGTGCATTAATGCAGCTTTAATGTTGCAGAATTATCTGCAACAGTCTATGATTCCTGATATATTTTTATTCTTCAGAATTATGTTTGAAGGTCATGGGAAAATGTCATGGAATCCCAGGTGCTTTTATATCACTAGCTGCACAAAGATACTCCTGTAATCAGTGAGTTGAGTAAATACTTGAGGCATTCCTGACATGGACTGTGCTAATTCCTTTGTTTCTCACTTGTTTTGCGTTTTTTTAGCCACAGGGCTAAAAATCAGGATTAGTGATTTTTAAAGTTTGATTCTGCCTTTCTAAACACACACTGCAGTAATATAGTAGAGCTCTGCACAATACAGTTTATTGTGTCCTGAGATTTTTTTTGCAGTTTTAAATATAGTTCATACATTATCAGAATATTGTTCATTCATGCGCTGTGATTGTTCTTGTCATTATCCTTCACTCAGTATGTTTTACAATCAAAAAAGAGGCAGAACCGAGAAGAAAGGCTGATGAATTAGCCAAAGTAAACCCAGAAGGGTTTGTAAAGAAGGATTGGAGATAGGAAAGGAAGGATGCAGTAGAAATCCAGGGCTAGACATTGAGCTGGTAAAATGAATAGAGAAAGACTGTTCTAACAGCAGAAACTTACGATGGAGAAGTCCCAGCAGAAACGACAAATGTGAGAGGGGAAAAGAGCAAATGTTAGCAGCAGGTTGGTGTTGGGAATGGTAGTTGGAAAGTTAAAATCCAGAGGACAAGGTGAAGCACACCATCTTCTGCCCAAGTTTATTATCACTTATTAATTCTGTTATTTCTAGTCTTAGGTAAGACAACAAATTAAAAATGGGGTTGCATTGTCTGTAGTTGATTGCTGTTTACCAGAAAGCTATATTAATCCTCATGTATTTCTATTGAAATAAAATAAACAGTGGAACAAAATAACAACTTTTATGTCGTGAACTGTTTTTTTTTTTATATTGGGGAAACAGACTGGGTTGAAAATGTAGTAGATTTTGAAGTCTCAGTTGATTTCTCCCTGGCTGTGCCATGTGGTGTAAATGAAGAAAAGGTTAAGTTTACCCATGATAATTCCCTCTCACATTTACATTATCAATCAGCCTTTGTAGCTTTTATCTATTGTGTTTTCATTGTTATCTTTACATATGAAGTTCTCAATTCTACAAACTCTTGTGCTGAAATTTATTCACAAATGGCTCTGACAGATGTACTGTAGAAGCCTTAAATGCTGTAGTTTAAGATGGTGCCAGCTGGTTGCTTGTCCCCACCTTTCAGATTGCAGTCTGGATGGAGGAGCTGGCAGTACCTGCACCTCAGTTCACTTCCCTCACCTGAACTCACATTTCTTTTAGGGTGCTGTGTGCTGATGTGGAGGCTGGGAATTGGATCCTGGGTCCTGGGCACAGAACACAACTCCTTTTATTGTCCTTTCTTATGGCCTCCTAAAATGTGTCAGGAGATTAAGCACCTGGGTCAGCAACATCTTAAAGCCTTTCAGACACCCAGAGCTTGTTGATGAGACTCCTCCATAGTTTTAAGTTGAACATGTTTCAAACTCTTAAAAATTCCCTATATTTTCAGTTTTTTACTGTACAAAGTCAGTGTGGAGGACATTTCCGAGCTTGGCTTTACCATATCATCATCTCTGCTTAAACTCTTGACTTTTGTCTACTTTTAAAAGTGATCATACCTAAAAGCTTATATTAAAAACCATAGATCTTTCCTTTATGCAATATGTATGCTGTAGAGATTGTTCGGTAGGCGGTGTGTTGCTCTCATTGTGTGAGGAGCTGGTTACACTGCTTCCAGTTAAGATTGCGTAACTTATTTTATTGCTAGACGAGTTTTCTGTTACGCTCTTGCCAAAAGGAAATTGTTAACCTGAAGCAGTGGATTACTTGTTTTGTTTTTGTGTCTTGGCTGTCAAACTAAAAGCACACTATTTATATAGCTAATATTTAAATTTGGTTAGGTCCTTGATTTACTGTTACTCAACTAAAATTAATTTTAAAATTAGAACTGTACAGTAACAATAAAACGGATAAAGAGCTGGTGAGTTGCCAGCACTGAGAAATAATGGCTGGGAGCCACTAGCAATGATTGAGAACTTTGAGGACTTCTCCCAGCATTTGCATAGGGTGTGATGTGCTTGCTGTATTGGTCAGTTGTTTGTGTGTAAACATACAAGCAATAGTGGCAAATGATGAATAGTTCAGTGATAGCTGTATTAATGAAGAAAGGATGAAGCTTAAAGCATGACTGAGATCATGGTAACATGAGTCTGTTAGAATATAGTTTGTTTGCATATGTTGAGGGACAAGGAATGCTGGATGTGTGTGCAGAATGGAAAATTTTTATCTAAAGCTGTGGCTGAGGGAAGACGTAGAGGTTTGTGAGGAAGGTCCTGTAGACAAAGGCGAGTCAAGTGCCTGGGCAGTGTCAAGAAGGACTGCTGCTGCCGAGGAGAGGAGAGGTAGGAGCATGGTTTAAATAATAAAACCAGTGCAGGCCTGTTGCATCTAGTTTTATTTCTATGGAAAACATGTCCTGAAAAATTTGAAAGCATTATGAAGGTCCTGAAAGACACAGACTTAGTTCTGTTAGTAGAACTGCCCTTGGTAGGTGGGTTTGAGCTTGGATTCACGCCGTGGTGTTTCTGACCACACATCTGTCCTACTTCAGCCAGCTCTGTTAGCTCTCCCTCCCACCTGCTTGCTGCAGAGGCCCTCGTGCATACATTCTGTTTAGTGTCCTAGGCAAGGCTATGCTCAATCTGTCTGAATTTGTCATTTCTTTCCTTTGCAAAGTACATGAAAGGCATTGTTTCTATTTTATTGTGTATATATGCAGCATGGAAAGATTTCAAGACTATGTTTTTTCAACACATTTGAGTATTATTTTAATGGAACTGCTAAGAATTGCAGCAACTAATAGTTTACTGGTCTGGTTTTTTTAATTCTGAAATCATGAAATGGCAAAAGCAAGGGTGGATGTTGCTCTCCTTGGAATTTTTTGACATGCTGTTTAATTTACGAAAGAATTTTTCTGTAATTTGGAGTGAAAAGGTTAATAAAACATTCTTAAATTGATGCTTACTTTTTATTCTGAAAGATAGGATAATTTGAAAGCCTGGGTTATTTTGGTATCTTTTTGTGTATACAAAGCTAGAGACCAACAGGCTAAACAGGAAGGGTATTCTGGAAAAATACAGAGACAAAACCTGTTGAAAAAAACTTGAAACTGTTTTAATTTAAAGTATACCAGTGGGGTTAAATAATACTAATAACTTCTGTTAGAGTAACAGATCATAATAATTTAAAACTAAAGTTCCCAGCACACTTGCTAATATCTTTTATGGCTTCATTAAAATACATCTGAAGTAATTTACAGAGCAAAGCTTCTGGGTGAATTCTTCCGATTCTACTTGGGAAGAGTGCCTGTTTGTCTTCATGCATGTTTATATAGACCTGTGGAAATTATGATGTAAATGTGGATGCCATACTAAAACATAGCCATATATGCAGAGTAAAGAATTCAAAGCATTTGTATTCTGTCATTTATTGCACACAAGTAATGTATATTGAATAGGCTTGGTTCAATTCTGTATCCTGACCATAGAAGGACATTATAGAATATGTACTCTACCTTGAGGGGACCTTGAAGGGGAGGGAATGTTGTGTGTAGGAAAAAGCTCAGGGTGATGACTCTCTGACCAAACTTGTCTTCTCTTCTGGTTTTGAGACCTCACATTTACGCACTGTCATTACTGGAAATAGTGAAGAGCTGGAAGGGTGTTTGCCCTGTACTATGTTGTTACACCTTTATTTACTTACCTTATTAAAATAAATATATAGATCAGTGTGGACACAACTGGGACAGCTGTAAAGCTGAGTGTGTGGGATAAAGTCTTCTGAAAGGTAAAAATAAATATATAGATCAGTGTGGACACAACTGGGACAGCTGTAAAGCTGAGTGTGTGGGATAAAGTCTTCTGAAAGGTAAAAGAGGAGGCAACTTAACTTCATTTTCAGAGTTGACCCAGCTCTCCTTAAACTTAGTTACAGAGCTGTACAGCTGTTGGTACAGTAGTGGCCAGACTGTGCAATTGTAGCAGGAAGAGAATGGACCTGCAGTTTCTTGTGATGTTGGTGTGTTATTAAGAAAACCAATCTGAACTCATTTTACTGTATGCTCTAGAACGTTTTTCGTTGTATGTCACCTACAAGGATAGATTTCAGGCAGTGCAGTCACCTCCTAATAAAACTTTATGGCAGAAGCACACATTCTGCTTTGAGTCTAGCCAAGGGCCTGTGTAAACTGCTTGTCCTGGTTTGTCACCCCAGGACACCCCTAGTGCATAGAGAGATGCACTCAGGAAATTTTAGGAAATGGAGTGGATTGTCATCTGCCATTTTATCTCAGGCTAAGTTCCTTAAGAAATGCTTGCAAACTGCTTTTCAAATTATGTCTTATAGCAGTCTTACAACTATTCTATTTGTAACTGGTTTGTGGTATAGGAATCACTCATCAGAGCTATCTTCTAGGCCAGAAAAGGCCAACCTTTAACACATCAGAATCTAGGATCTTAAAAAAATGTGCCATCCCCTAGAGCAGCCACCCATCAAAATATGTTCAATTTTGTATTTCGCTAGTATTTTTATGGTAAATAGAACGTCACTCATACTGAATGACTCAAAACAAAAGGAATACTTTTTTTTTAAATGTGTTTCTCTCAGTGTCATCCTTTCTTTTGGCATTCTTCAGGATGATGAGCCCTGAAGCAAAATCTCTGGCACGCATCTGCACCACTATTCAGGAGCAGAGGGAAGAGATGGGGATGCAGTCTCCTCCCACCTTGTTCCCATTAGTGGGAAGAGCCATGAAGGGAGCCCAAACAGGCATTTGCACAAATGGTTTAATCCCAAATCTTCAGCTGTTCACATGATGTTCTATTTCAACTGATACTTTTCTGCTGGTTGATGATATTTCATTTTGCTGCCTTTCTTCCCAGCTGCACTCCACAATTTTTTCTGCCTTAAAATCAGGCAAAGAAAGTTTACCAGATTTTCTGATGGTTATCAAAACTTATTTTTTCATTTGGTGCATATAAACGTTTTAGCCTGATTTTGATCCATTCATTTAATTCAATCTTTGTTCAAGGTTCAGATTGTAGATAGATATCAATGATCTTATGCTCCTCTTTTTGCCCAAATACAGCATAAAGCTCCCAAAGAGATGGTATCATGTAAACTATTACTTTATTCTTTATCTAAAAAATCATTCCTTTAATGGGATCTCTAGGTAGTTTGCAGGAGAGCCAAGTCTTGAGCAATTTAGATAAAATCTGCAGAGTGTGCTTGGCCTATTGTTTTGAATTACTTTGGAAACAACTGAGGTGATGCTACTTACACCATATTAAACTTTTCACCCAGTTATGGCCTAATCTTTCAAAACCAAGTAGGACTTGGTTTTGAAAATGATGCAGTTAACATCTGTCGGTCTGTGTTCACTAAGCCTGACTATTAAGCTCATTATTAAGTGTTGTAGGGCTGAACTTGGCATTTTATCTGTTAACACTAAGGTAGCTACTGGTTATCTACTGGTTTTTGTCTCAATTTTAAAGAAAGAAAGTACAAAAAAGATATATTGTGTTAAGGCTGATGGAATGCATGCCAGCTTTATGTTCTGATCTTTATGGGGAAGATCTGTATCTGGATGCAGACCTGTGCCACGTGTTCTACGAAGACCCTGCTTGATCAGGGATGTTGGACCAGATGACCCACTGTGGTCTCTTCCAATCTGACTGATTCTGTGATTACCCTGTCTTTAGTCAGCTGTTGAATAATGGAGGAAAACACAGATACAAAACCCACAAAATTAAATCTCCCTATACTTCATGTTTCTTTTGCCTGGTGATGAGACTAGATGATTTTCTTTTTAAAGCTGAGTTGCTTTCCTGAATGCCTAATATGGCATGTGAAACCAAAAAAAAGGCATAAAACTATTTTTCTTTATTTGTAGATCAGCTTATTTAATACTTACTGAGCTGCAATAGCTTCAGAGAAACGAAAAAATGCTCATTTGTTCTGAATGCTAGATGGAGAGATTACCCTTTAAGTCCTTTTGAACACCAGGTTTAGTAATGGAACTAATAATTCAGTTTTGCTGAAGTGTTACGATTAGGTTTATGTGGACTGAAGTTATTATATGCTGCTGTCATTTGTAGAGTGCTTTCAACTTTTGCAAGCTTGCTCAGGGTAAGAAGGGAAGCAATCATTAGGCTATAGATATGGTGACCGGTTTTGGCAATTACTATGACTTGGAAGTTGTGTGATGGGACATTGTGTTATACTACAGTGAAATACGTTACAGAGGGGTACATTTGTCTGCCTCCCAGCTGACGCGGTTCACCGATCTGCCCACTCCCACAGGGCACCCGGCTAGCTCCCAGGTGAGCCTGCGCCCAGAGTGGCTTCTCTTTGGAATCCAGGGGAATCCGGAGTAGAAGTATAGCCTTATGTGGGCTATAGCTTCAGCTAGGTGTCCAGGAGCGAGTAAAGAGGCGCGGGAGGGACCTTTTCTGGTTCCAGGGAAGCGTTTATTGGGTCGGGTGCAACGAGGAGCAAGGAGGGAGAACCACAAAAGGCCAAGAACACAGGCGTGCAGCAACTTAAATAGGAGACCTCCCCCGTGGGAGGGTACAACCGACCATCCAGTAAGCTTAGAAAGGGAGTGTTACAGAGGGTTGGGCTTCAGATAGCATTAACCAATAGGGGGAAACAGGCATGGATACATACACAGTAGCGAATCATATTACAGGGAAGGGGTGATTAACACAGAAGATTCTGGAACAAAGGGAGGAGTAAAGAGGGATTGACAACTCCGTGGGATGGGTTTAGGATAACAGACATGGTGGGTTCTGGAACATGGGAGGGGTTTAGGGTAATGGACAGGGGCTGAAGGCGGGAAGGGAACAAACCATTTTACAGAACTCGGGGGTACAAAGTAGGAAACAACCACATAACTTAAGGGGAGAAATCAAACTAAACGACACACCGCAACACCCAGCTTTGTGCCTGCATGGCATATTTGTGGCTGTTTTCTCTTCTGGTTTTCATTTATTAAGATAATTTTATTTGCCAAGAGTTGGTTTTCTGCTTGAATGATAGATGTATTTAAGGAAGGTGGATATCAGTATTAGAATTAATGGAGAAAAATTAAGCCGAGACTTGGCCTTACATACTTTAAAAGGGTTTGGTTTTTTTATAAGCAGTGTTTTTTTTATAAGCATGAAAAGAAGAGAAAAATTCCAGCAGTTTCAAACCGTCTTGTTTTGATTTATTGTTTTAAAAAACTATTTATTTTTAAATAATTTACTCTGAGATCTTGTGTTTTTAGTAGTCTTAATGTAAGGCAAGTGAAAAGAAAGGCACCATAGAAACAAAAACATGATAAATATGAAATTGCTACCTGTTCCAGTTTTTGTGTGTATGTGAATAACTTCAGAAGTGACGAGATTTATTTTCAATGAAGGTCATTATCACATTTTGCAATATTGAAAACTTTGTAAAACACTGTTGTCTGGATGGTTAAGAACTGTAGTTTAAGATGGATATACTAAAGGGAAGGATAATCCCTAAATGCTTCTTCTCACTTAAGGAAGAAATCAGAATTTCATTTCCATCAAAAATGAGCCTAAGCTTAAGAATCTACAAATGAGAAATTAACAAGTGTGTATAATTAAAGCATTCAGACTTACAGCAAGGCCATGACTTGTGGCACTGCCAGGAAAGAAGTATCATTTAGGAAAAATAGAATTTTTGTCAGTTCCCAAAACTAAAGACGGGAGAATAGAAGGCTTAATTTCTGATTTAAAGGAGGGAAAGAAGTCACTCTTCCCTTGCTGTAAGACCTAGGAGAACAAAACAGTCTCTGAGATTTTGGAGTAAGACTTCAGTAAAACCATACTCTATTGAATGGAAGAATGGCAACTTCATAACCTACTGGAAGTGAAGTGTTTAGCTGATTAGATTTAGCTGATTTTGAAACTGAAGGTCTTTGACCTCTAGCTTTATACCTGTTACTTAAATTAGTCCTTACTTAATCAAAGGAAGTGAGTGCTGAAGGGGTATGTGGTGGGGATCAAAGAGGGAGTAAAATTGCTGGGATTTAACTGAACTGCAAAAGTTACTGAGACAGAGCAAGCTGATTTTGCTCATTGTTGCTCATTGTTGCTCTTGACTCGATGAACTTTTAACTCTTGAGGCAGAGAGCTGTGCTTCACCCTGTTTTGTGTGGTGGTGGTGATGGAGATGTCCTCCCTACACCTCATGCCACAGAGGTGTCTGTACAGCATCTGCAGGCACTCCCATGAAAGCTGTATCCATCCTTGCTGGATCTGCCTCTGGGCAATGGGGTGGTCTGAAGTGTCTGTTCTGCTGTTTTTAATTTCTGCTGTAGTCCCATATCCTTCCCTGTCCCCCCAAAAATGTTTAGACAGACTCTCTTACTTTGAAGAATGTTACTCTGAAATACTGCATATGGTGTCATTGATTGTGTAATTTTCCTTTAGCAGAGATTACTCTTCCCTCTGTGAAGTACTACATTTTGAACTGTCTGGCAAGGCAGAAATGAAACACGTGTATGCTTTTTTTCCTTCATGAACTTCTTTAAGGATATTTTCTTAACACATCAGTGCCATCATAGATTCATAAAAATGGAAGGGACAAAGTTCCTCTTTGAACATTTGGAATTTTAAATTTGTTTAGTTGAAGATCTATCTTCATATTAAATTGAATATATGTTTCACACATGCTGTAGCTCTGCTCATCTCTGAAGTAAGTAGGGAATCTTGCTCTGAAAGCATAACATCCTGATAATGAAAATTAAATGTAAGGGGCATAGAATCACTACAGTTAGGAATATTCTTCTGCAAAATTTCCTATTTTTTTATAACAAGAATGACACCAATTCCTAAATAAATTTCTTCTGTGTAAGTAGTGCTTTTGTAAGTTGTTTTTTTTTTTTTAATAAGTGTTTTGGCCTACTACATTTTAATCCTGTAGAAGCAGAGACAAACTGTACTCTTCTGAGAATGGAAGGAACCTTTTAACATTTTTAGTGGCCTATTTTTGCTTAAGAAAGCAATTTTACATAAATATGAAGTCCTTTTAAAAATCTTGTTCAGGTTTTGCTACCCTTGAAATAATTTAGTTTTTCTAGCTCTGAGTACATTTAAGGATAATCTTTTCAGCTCTTCAGATGTTTAAAAACATTTTATGTTTGGCAAAAGCATGTAGACTCTTCACTAGATGAGAAAATGCAAATATTTGGGTGTAAATAATCCCACCAAATTTTAGGGACTCTGAGGAAGTTTAGGAACATAGCAGGAAAGCAAGACTGCCACAGGTGATTTGGATTCCTTACCATTACATTTCTTTTTTGCCCCATTGCAAAGGGAGTGGAGATGGCCTCCTACATAGCTTGTGTGTCTCAGTTATGTTCCTGAAATTTAGTGGAACTAATCTGGGGTGTTGAAGTTAGTTTTTCAGAATATATTGCTTTAGGATTTTGAAACATTCATGAGAATATGCTTAAAATTGCTATGAACTATTACCTGTTTATTACTTTTGTTAAATAAACACAGAGCTAATTTCATGCACCTTGTAGGTACTGTATAGCTAAAAAACAACTGAGCAGCTCCTTTCCCTAGAGTGCAGAGGTACTAATTGGAAGTAACAATGATATTTTCTTCCTAGTGCTTACATGAAGCTGTGAAGCAGCCTGATGTATGTCTGAGTAAAAGTTGTAGTTCCTGTCTTGTTTGAATCTTGGGATGTGGTACAGTGTTTGTTGTCCTTGTGTAGAACGTTGAAATTACTTTAATATCTGTTCTGACTGGAGTTATGGATCCTGTGTTTTTGATTGATTTTCCTAAATTTAATTAAATTTAAATCACCTCTGCTGCTTTCAAGGTTAAATTAAGTAAAGAAATATTACATTCCTTTTATTAACAGAAAAATAAATAAATCCCCAGATAAAGCAGAGATAGATTCTGTAAGAAGCACCATGGGCAGGGGCCCTTTCCTTTGAAATAAGTCTCATTCTTTGAGAGAGATTTTGCAGAGGAATGGAAGACTGTAAGGCTTACAAAAGGAACAGGAATGTATTTTGTTTGTAGAAGTTTTTTTAAGAGAAAGAACTATTTTAGAGGGAAGAAAATCAGCACAGGCAGTAATATGTGACTTACATCACAAGACCAAGGAATGTNATAGTAGTAAAGATTTTTAAATTCTTTTTCTTGGGTACAGTATGGTTAAATAATTAATCTACATTATTTTAGAAATTTTGGCTGCAAGCTGTTTCCACTGTTGTGTAGACAGGCCTTAGTTACTATACTGCAGCAGTGCAAAAACAAAAAAAAAAGCCAATTGTGATAACCAACAGCAACAATTTCCAAAATACCTTCATGCAGATGGCTTCCCACTTTTAAATGTAGTGCTACCAGTTCTTTGGGATAATTTGATAACCTTGCAGATGATCTGATGTGCTCCTTGAATTTTACCTGAGGTGGATAAAAGGCTATATATGCTCTCTTGTAGCTTGTAAATATTTTAATATCCATTAGTTATTAAACTATCAGCTATGGAGTTAACTGGAAGAAGACCAGTTTCTTCAGTGATACCAGTAAGTTTTCATAGCATCTTTGAATCACGTTAAAAGCTACTCGATTTATGAGTTCAGGTGATCAACCTGCATTACGTCCAATAAAACAAACAAAAAAGGAGTTATTTTTAAGGTAGATATCTATTTTGCAATTAAAGATGAGGAACTTACGCATATATATGCAGATGCCAAAGACTTGGTCCAGTAGCTTTACATTCTGTAGTGGTTCTTTTCTGTCCTGAAGATTTACTTGCTTTTTTCTCAGCTGACTAACTACATTTCTGCTACAAAACCAGTCATTTCATTGATTATTTCTTTAATGTGCTCACTGTTAATATTTAAGCAATATACTGTTGGAGAGTGCAGTCATGCTATCAGATATCACTGGTAAGAATGTTTGTACACATGCAGATAGATATGCATGTCTTTTGAGTGTTTACTGATTTATATTTTAAGGCTTATCACTGTTACTAATATTTTGTATTGCACCAATAATGTACAAAGTGCAATCTCTGTGTATATAGATCCTATTCTTATTTTTTTTTAGTATTTCTAAAATCATTCATAGTAAGTTTCTATTTCATTAAAGTAATTGCTTTAGTTTTTTAAAATTGGTGTAGAAAATGCTATGTATACATCAAGAAGATGAAAGTGTAGCCAGACCTGAAATGGACATTTAGGGCTGATTTTAATCTCACAAAATGCTATTGACAATTAGAGGTGATAATAAGCAATTTATTATGTGTTTTCATTATTATCAGCAACTGCTTAGGAGTAAAAGAAGAGAAAAACAAAGTCATGTGTTTTTCTGAGTGTGTAACTTTCAAAGGTGAATTACTAGAGGGGAAGCCGAAGAGGTTGAAAAAAAATTAGGAGTACCACAAAAACAAAGATGTCTTTTAATCTTATAGTATCTCTGAAGCAGAAATAAACAAAAAGTCATCATTCATTGGGGCCTTGCTTTGTTTTCTTAAAACTATCTTTTATAAAAGCTAAAAAATTTGAGGATGGCTCACATTGCTTTCATATTATCTGAAATTACTTTTCAGGTATTTTCAGTAGCCAGTAAAAGGAGCAATGACAAGCTCCTTTACATGTTTTTTGAAATGGTTATGTAGACATTAAAACTTCAGGGACTTGAAGGCTGCTTGGGATGCATGCAGCACGGTGTGCTGCCTATCCCTTTACTTTGGCAAAGAAATACAGGGGAAGCCAGATCCTCTATTTGCTGATGTCAGAAGCAGCGAAAGAGACCTGAGTGTAAATTTCTTTTACAGTAAAGATGACCAATTATTGTAGGATGACCACTCCTATTTTAAATGGGGAGAATTAGTTTTGTAACTTACAGAGGTTTCAGGCTTTTTCTTTATCAAGAAATGGTTAGAAAGTTGCATTGAAAACCACTCCTACAGCAAAGTTCATAAATAATAAATATTACCTCTTATTAATCCATATTTTAGCTTAAGTCTAGCTCATGGCAAGTTGCCTCCTTGGGGAACATGGGATTCTTTACAAGAGCAGGTGATGAGCTGTAGTCCCCAAGGAATTAAATTGTGAAAACAATCTCCGTTTCGTGCATGCTAATAATAGATCTGTTATTCCCTTTCCACATCTATCACAACACATTCTAAATTGTGGCTGATCTTCTATGCAAATAGCTATCTTGTTAGACACTGGGCTCTGTGTGCCAGTGTCTCCATGGGTTTCTCAGGCATTTGCTATGTAACCATCAAAGCAGTGGAAATGAATGATGATTACTGCATCCCTTTGAAGAACAAAGAGGACTTGAGGTTCTAGATGTGAGAGTCAGTGACACTGAGCCACTCAGGCAAACGCGAGTATCTCTATGGCTTATTTTAAGTCAGGAAATAATTTTTGCCTGTGTTTTCTTAGTCTGTTTTATTGGCATTGCTAAAACTGCAGAAATCTTTCACAGCTGATGTTTTGTTATAAACCATTAGTAGACTATGGAAATTGCAAAAGGCAAGTCAAAACAGTCTCTTAACAGTGGCATAAAAAAGCCAAGAACTAGTATTACAGTGTAAAAATTTATCTGTTACCTCCTCAATTAGAAAGTTCAAACAATACTTTTATTTTTCCATTCTAATTATTATGATGTGAATGTTATGAAGTACAATCCAATGTAGAGAATTTCTGTGAAGCATAATAGAGGGGGAAAGAAACGCAACCCAGTGAATTACAGTTCACTGCTTACGTGTTTGACATAAAACAGGGAGTTTTCTCGTAATTCAACCAAAGTAATGTATGGAAAAATTAAAACACTATAATTGAATTTTCAGTACAGATTAAAAATTAGTGGCACTCTTCTCTACCTTGCTGTTATTCCTGAATACGTTTGAAAAAAAGTTGCTGACTTTGGAGCATCCAAGTTCATTTTATGCCATGTGTCCCACAAATGAAATTAAAGAGCCTGGATTTGTCACATGACATTAAGTGACAGTAATTCCTATAGAATAGATGAATATAAAATAATAAACTTCATGCTTTTAAAATGCACGAACAACTAGTGGGCATCATTCCTGCAGCTATATTTTTAATCATGTTTGAAGCTATGGAGAAAATAATGGTGAATGCTTTAAATTTGGGATGCTGGCAGTAGTGTTCAGCAGTGCCATGGCATGCTTTTTTGGGTCGTGATTTGGCATCTCAGTGCCTTCCAAGGCTGCACTTCCCAGAAAGCGTGCCTTGGCAGCGACCAGGGGTGCTCATCTTGCTGTAGCACAGCTGGTTATGCCTAACAGAAAAGTACAACTCTTGCAGATACTGCACGGCCATATGTGCACAATCTGCACATGGTTTGTGGCTACCCAGGATGATTCAGCCAAAGTTTGCCCTTGGCATGGTGCTCACCAGGGCCAATTGGGAAAATTGGGTTGGCAAGGGTTGGGTGCTGTGTGTCTTCTGTGCTTGAGCCGTAAATCTGACACTTCTTGAGAACGTCAGTCCTCTCGTGAGTGTGGGTGTTGATGTTGGGACTCTCGTGTTGTAGAGGCAGTCAGATGGTGGGGCTTATCATCACCATGGTGAGTAATGTCTTCAGCCCAGCCAAAATGGTTCAGTCCCAGTGTTTTGAGCAATAAGCATGACTGTAACAGCCAGTTATTTCTTAACCAGGGAAAAAGAGGTGAAATTAGCATGTTTGTAGAATCCGCCACTTGAGTGGCAGCCCACTCCCAGTGGCAGCCCAAAACCACAAGGTTTTGCATGTTGAAAGATACATCAGGAATTTGCTAGAGCACTGTTCTGATGATGCTTGTTCAGTTACATGAATGGTGTGGAAGCACCAATATACCTGAAAGAACATCTTTGTATGGATGATTATGCAATTCCTTGTGCAATCCTAGTGTCACCTCCTTGTGAGGAGGTGTGCAACATGACTGTGCAAATTGAGAATTGTATTCAAGAGTCAGGATAGTTGTTACTTAAATGCAATGAAGGTCATTTAAACTATCAATACCATGCCTGAAAGGTGTAAAATGTATACACCCTGGCTCTCAGTTTTTGTTCTCCACTTCCTTTTCATTCACAGATACCTAGAGCCCATGGCAGGAAGATAGGAGAGTGTGGGGTTCCTGTGTTTTAGGTATCTGCTCCTCTATTTTCTCAAGGTGGCTGGAAGGCTGTGTCTGCAGGTGGGTTTCCTGAACAACTCCAACTCCTGTGTAAATGTGTGGTGTAAATGTATTTTCAATAATGGAAGCAGTTCACAACACTACATTCATTCTCTGGTTTACTAAAGAAATAAATTATATAGGAATGTAATTCAGTGGTACCAAATGCTGAATTACAGTGCAATCAGTTTAAATCCTTCCTTTTTTCTTTATTTTCATTCAAACTAACAGGCATTCTGTAATGTTAATAATCCATGCAATGGAGAAAAAGGTATGTTTAGACTGTATCTAATAGTCTTCAGAATAGTGATGATTAACTCCAGTGTCTCCCTGTACTCTGGGAAGGCTTATGTCTTTGTGTATAATTATGTAAATGTTGCTTGTTACCATTTTTCTGGTGTTATAAGCAATTGATTTTGTTAGTAATTTATTTAGGAATAATACTGTGATTTTTTGTTTGTTTGTTTTTTGTTTGTTTGTTTGTTTTT
>VZTT01036381.1:5437-23730 GCA_013400855.1 Buphagus erythrorhynchus | reverse complement strand
TTGTCTTAGTGACATGACACATTTTAAAATGTTTTCCATACCAGCAGTATTTCTGTTTGCTACATTATTTATTAGTTGTCTTAAGCTATATCAGTGAACCTGAAACCCCAATATTTTTATCACCATTTTATCTTTAATAAGTTAAATTGCATTGTGCAAGTGTTCAGGAAGTTGACCTGCTTGAAAATAGCTTTCTTCTTTAAGTATTCAAAGAAAGAGTAAGTGGTGATGGAAAGATACAGTAAAGCCAGGTGATTAATTTTGTCATAGAGACAACTGACTTGTTACCTTTGACATTTTCATATAAAGGGGCATTTCTCAAGCTGATGCTGACACACCTCAGTGTCATGACTGCTACAGTGCAGGAATTAAGACATGCTGAATCCACACTGACTCTGAATTGTGAATTCTGGGTTTTTGCAGTGTTATCTCCAGTGTTCATAGGTGCAGGGACATGGCACAAAGGCAGACAAAGGCAGTTCACAAAGCACAGAATTTGCAGGACCCATAGCTCAGGCCCTATTCAGCTTTGAAGTAGCTTTGGAATCCAAGGTGTCTGTGTACAACCAGCTCTGTATCCCTGCAGCTGTCTTGTGGTTAACCTGCAGTAGTGTAGACTTCTCTGAATACTGAAAAGCTTGCTTGCTTTTTCCTTATGCAAATATTATTTCTCTTACTTTATCTCTCTTTGAAGTACAGAAAGTTTTACAGTCTTCTAGGATGACACTCGTAATATTCTGGACATACATGGCCAGACAGGTACTGTTCATTTAAGTGCAACACACATAGAAGAGCCTGTTTCTTTGTTTAATTGTTAAAGATGGTTAGTCCAGATACCAAAATTCACACTGCACATTTCTGAAAGAGGTGGGATGAATTCTAGATTGGAGACAGCGTTTGCCAAAACACTTTGTTTCTTCTCCAAAAACTGATGGTTTTGTAAACAACAAAGAACAAGTTGACCTATAAAAATCAGATTAGATGAGTAGAGATTTATAGCTGCCTGGTTTTTGTACATTATTTTAAATTGCAGTTCATTGGCTGGACATGAATAGATGAAATTATTCTACTGCATGCTCCTGCTTAACTAGATTGGTATGGAGAGACTTTGTTTTATTGTAGAAATCTATATTCCAACCTAAACTATTCTATGATTCTGCTGTGACCTGCAGCAGAAAATAAACAAGGATTTTAATTTCCATTTTTCTTCATTGCTTTCCCTGGTAGTCCTCCCTGCANAGTCTAGCTCCAGCTGTAGACCAGGAAATTAATAGAAAGTTCAAGAGAACGGAAGAATTGGAGTAAAATATTTAGATAGAATTATAGAATCATAGAATAGTTTAGGATGGAAAAGACCTTTTCCATCGAGCCTAACTGTTAACCCAGCACTGTGAAGTCCACCTCTAAACCATGACTCTAAGTGTCACATCTGTACATCTAAATACTTTCAGGGTTGATAATTCAACCACTTCCCAGAGTATCCTGTTCCAATGCCTGACAACCCTTTCCATAGAGAAATTTTTCCCTTGTTATTTAGGAGAAGAGACCAACCCCCACTACTTCAGGTAGTTGTAAGGAGTGATAAGGTCCCACCTCAGCCTCTTCTCCAGGCTGAACATCCACAGTTCTCTCAGCTGCTCCTCATCACACTTGTGCTCCAATCCAACCACCAGCCTTTGCTGCCCTTCTCTGGACCTGCTCCAGCACCTCAATGTCTTTCTTGCTGTGAGGGGCCCAAAACTGAACACAGTACTTGAAGTGCCTCCTCACCAGTGCCAAGTACAGAGTGACAATCACTGCCCTAGTCCTGCTGGCCACACTTTTTCAGATACAGGCCAGAATGCCACTGGCATTCTTGGTCACCTGAGCACATGCTGGCTCATGTTCAGCTGCTGTCAACCAGCAGCCCCAGGTCCTTTTCCACTGGGCCACTTTCCAGCCACTCTTCCCCCATGTTGAAGCACTGCCAGGGGTTGTTGTCACCCAAGTGTAGGACCCACACCGGGCCTTCACCTCCTAAAATTGGCCTTGGCTCATTGATCCAGCCTGTCCAGATCATCCTGCAGAGCCTTCTTGCCCTCCAGCAGATCAACACTCCTGCCCAACTTGGTGTTATCTGCAAACTCACTGAGCATNAGTACTGAGCCCTGGGGACCCCCACAGGTGCCCAGCTGCCAGCTGGATGTAACTCCATTCACCACCACTCTCCGGGCCTGGCCACCCAGACAGTTTTCTCCCAGCAAACAGTCCACCCATCCAAGCCATAGGAAACCAATTTCTCCAGGATAATGTGGCAAATGGTATTGAAGGTTTTCCTGAAGTCCAGCAGACAACATCCACAGCCTTTCCCTTACCCACTAAACAGGTCATCTTGTGGTTGAAACCAGGTTATTCAAAATAGGAAAGCTCAGTTACACACTGATTAGGAAGAAGAGGTTATTTATGGACTAGAACAAAGCCAGAGTTGTAGTGAGCTCATTTAGTACAGTTTTTAAACATATTAAAGTGGCAGGTGATTGTTGATGAAGAATGACCAACCAAATCAAGTGCTTACTGTTTTTTTTTAATGAAAGAGAGTTCCAGGACTCTCTCAAGGTACTGTCTCAATACACTGCTTTCAGTGCCCTGATGTATTAGGGAGGTGCTTTAGACATGAGTGAGCTGGAAGTCACTCTAAATATTACTCCAAAGCTACCCTATTTTGGGTAGGTTTGGAGTAATATTTAGAGTCAATGACCTAGTAATGACCTAGTGAGCATGGAATGAGATGGATGGAGTCAGTGGTTAAGAGCAAGGAGGGAAGGAAAGCAGAAGATATAATAATGCTGAGGGCAAAGCCAACAATCAGTTTTCTCTGGCAGAAGCCTTTGAGGAAGCTTATTCTACTTACAGCACAAAGAATTGTAATTCATTTAGAAGATGAAGATCTGCCAACTTCTGTGCTAGAATTAAAAAATACTCTGCAAAAGCAGTTGACTGTAACATTTATGTGCTTGTGAGACTTACCAGGCTACCAAAATTCATGTACCTTCTGTAGTTAGATAGCAGGAGCTGGGAAAGCCAGGTGTGACACTACAAAGAGAAAAGTAGTTTGCAGTGTATTGTGAAATTTTGTCATCAGCCATAACGCTGTGAGCCATGAGCATAAGTGAGCAAGTACCTAGGCTTTTTCTGCTGTTATAAGTGAAATTACAAGGCCCATTACCACAGGAATGCTGGTACAAAGCACAGTGTCCTCAGGAATTCTCAGTGGTGTGCTGAATGGAGAAGAACAGTGTATTTGTTGGAAATACTTCCCATCTCAAGCACATCTCAAGCATAGAATTAACATTGTATATCCTTTATATATAAATATAGCTCACTGAAGGAAAAGATTCGTTAGTGGGAATGACTGTCATCATTATCCTGCTGGGTTTTTTTATTTATCTGTAACTATGGCTTATAAAACAAAACAAGGTCTCGGGTGAATAGGATTAAGACAGTAATGTTGCACTGGTGGTGTTGTCCCCATGGCTCTGATGTCAGTATCAGGAAAACACCCATAATCATATTTATATTAACATACCTCAACAGCTGTTGGATTATCTGTTCTGGTTTTAGCAACCACACAGCTAATTCTGTACTGGCAGGATCAAACCAATTCACATGACCTCATTTAGAGTTAATAATTTTAGGTACAGGTAGTAGAAAAAGACTTTTAAAATTATTTCTAGGTTTGGACAAACTGATCTCATCACCAAGAACCCCATCTCTTCCAGATAACTTCTTATTGATTATCTTACCATTTTGCATCTTTTGTGTGTTAAACAATGCTGAAGATCAGATGTCTAATTTCAGAACCTGTATTTAAAAAAAACACTGTCTCTGCTTACCAGGTTCTTCTATTTCTGCCAAGTTAACTTATTACAAAAGGCTTGTAAGTCATATTAACCGAAGTTCCTTTATTGTCTCTGAGGGCCCAACAAAAGTGGATAAACACCGTTTTCCATCAAAACACTAGATTCTTATAAATGATTCTTAATTGTACAGGGGCACATTCTGATGGCTTTCAGCAATTTAGTGCACTGGCAAAGGTGATGGTCAGAAAAAACAGTGACTATCAGAAATAGGTCATAGAATGCTATCTTTGACATCGCTATTAAATCATAAATATAAGGCTTATATGATGAAAGTACTGGCTTGAAATTTGGTGAATACTGAGTGGTGAACCACAGATACCCTTGGAACATCCCTGAGTATTGCTATCACTATTTCCAGTCTGTGATTCAGTCATCTCTGAGTTAAGGAAGGCATTTTTAAATGTAGCCAAGCTGAGGTTTTTGGATGAAAACATGCAGTACATTCATATCTAATTTGTGGGCAGAATTCGCTGATGCCTGTGCTTGCATTTTGCTTGGTAAGCTCTTCTTTTACCACCAAGAACTTAGGCTTCTTCGGAGGCATGGAAAACTTCATTACCAACTCCATAAAACCTTGCTCCAGGAGAGCTTCTGAAGCAACAAGATACAACACCATATCTATACCTTGATGATTTTTTAAATTATGTTACATTTTTCCATCTGTTTTTCATCATTTAGGTTATAAGACCAAGTTCCCATAAGAGAAATTATTGTTAGTGCAAGTATATGGCACATCATTAATAAATACAATAAAGTATTTTAATTAAAGTGCTAACATAGAAATTAATGAGTACTAGTCCTAGTAAGAATTTGTAATAATTTGTTAATGAAGTAATAATATGATTATGAGAATTCTAGTCTGTTTCTAAACCTTATTGCTTTGCCCAGCATTTGCTGAAGTTTATTTGCAGATAAAAATGGAAGCAATGATCAGAGAATCACAGGGACTGTGGTTCTTTCTAGGATGACGTTTAGTGTTAGTGAACTAATACACAGCAGTCAAATCGGGAACTGTTTGTCTTTTTTATTAAAACCAAAACCAAAACCAGTAAGAGCAGAATTAAAAAAACAAACAAACAAACAAACAAAACCCACACACACCAAAATATCAACAACCATGTGAAAAACAGGAACTGAAAAGTCAAAGAGTTTGATGTTTTGCAGCTTCTTTGTTGTAATTTTTTGTAGAGCAGAGGAGCAGGTAGCTGCCTTCTTTGTTCCCTGGAAGCTGTTGACAGAATTGCTCAGCCCCAGTGATGTGGGGCTCACGTGATTAGTCAGGTGTTCAGCCAGACAGTGTTCACTTATATAGTAATTCCAGCAGACTTTCAAAGGATGCTGTCTGCAACAGCAGTCTCCTTGGAGTTCTCATGAATAAACTGGGGAGGCATGAGCACAGAAATGACACTATCCCAGACTCTCCTCATCTCTGTAGGCTGCATTCACTTCGACAAATCAAATTAAAAGCCATGTCATATTAGCCTTGAGTGAAAAGTGTGAATATATATATACACATGAAAATAGTTTAATAATAACTAAGAGAGAAATTATATGGAATATATCAGGAATACTGGATTGTTCACTTATCCAGCAGATCTGTTTGATCCTTGCTAGCAGCACTTGCATCTCTCAAAAAAAAAGAAGGCACAGCTTAACCTGCCTTTCTTGCTGACCCTGTAAGGCAATCAGCTGAAGTATTGCTGGCCAGAACCAAGCACTTTCTTTTATGTGTGCTTGATTCTTCTTTCACTCAATTATTTATTTACCAGAGTAATTTCTTAAATATGTGAATTCTTATGTTGGATCTAAAAAAATTCATATTAACGGATTTCAGTTTGTGCTGAAATTTTATGTCAGCAGAAATTGAAGCCGGCAACCAAAATCTTCACTGGAGCCTGGAAAGGAAAAGGGTAGTGTTATCTGGGTATTTTAATCTCCCCTAAATATAGACTATAAGCTCTCATTCTAGTTTCAGAGCATTTGGAAAAGATTTAACCTTACTTTCTTCCCTCATCCTTTTCAATCAGGAAACATAAACTGGATGGCATTAGCTTTATTTCTTTTCTTCTGAATGTCTAAATGCAGAGACACAGCCCTAATATTTGAGATTGTCTCAAAGGTCTTTTTTGTTACCCAGTCTGTGATAATGATAGCACTAATTCTTACACCTAAATATTTTTCCAGTTTCTTTTTGTACATACCATTTTGCATATGAATTGCTTTTATTCCTGCATGTAAAAGTCTATGGATTGATGATTATCTTTTTTTTTTTTTTTTTTTCCTTTTTTTTTTTNTTGTTGAACAATTTTCAGTGAATTAGGAAATCTGAATGTTGGCCCTGTTGATATAGTGCGATATAAACCCATGTGTTAATTTTTTGTAGCACTTTTACTCCCATGAAAGTTATGACGTATTTTGGAGAGAACATTTAGGTTTTTTGTGAAATCCCTTTAAGACTAGCACATGTATAACCCATTGATTTGGCCT
Source organism: Buphagus erythrorhynchus (assembly GCA_013400855.1). NCBI lineage: Eukaryota > Metazoa > Chordata > Aves > Passeriformes > Sturnidae > Buphagus > Buphagus erythrorhynchus. Next base: position 17,344 of record VZTT01036381.1, on the reverse strand, counting down.
AGTAATCTTTTTCTGGAATAAAATGCAGGATGGTAAAGCAAAATATTTCAAGTGTGTTAGTTTTTAACACTTAAGTGTTGAAAATGTGTTTTCATTGAGAAATAGCTGTGGTGTACCTAGAGGTCTCTGTTCTACTCGTTCTTTTACAGGCGCACATCTGGTTACTCAGAAGTGTCATAGGATAAAAGTACTATATTCCATTTGTCTCCCTGTACAGCCAAAGGTAGCCAGTGGCCCACACAGCCATCTGAAAACATTGCTGCATATTTCCCAATAGTCAGGCATTGGTGAAGAGTGTTAAGGAAGGATTAGGGTCTGGGATGATGAGTGTATGAGCCTTGTTGAATGATAAATAGCTTCCCTGGGGTCCTGCTGTTTGCCAAGGAGCAGTGAGAGCTGAGCCAGTTGAAGAGCGTGTCCAGCCTGACTGGGGCCTCAGCAGCAAGGCAGGGCAGAGGAGTACAGGGCAGGTCTTGGTGCACCTTTGTTTAGGCTATGCTTGTAGCCTCTCTGAGATCAAAACTCAGGTACTGCTTTAGGATTAAAAAAGAAGAGCCAAACAGCATGCTGCTCTGTTAGTAGGACTCCGTGACATGCTATCCTGCCAATGTGTTTAAAAAAAACAAGTAATGGTGCATAAAAATCATCTGACTGTGGTTTATGAACAAATTCTTGACTCAATTTAGTGTTCAGATATGGGCTTCAAAAAGTAAGAGGGAGATATTGATTTAATCATTTACTAAGGTGTCTGTTTTTTTCATGTCCAGTAAAGAGCTGCAGTTCCTCAGGAAACATGGGACACTTTCAACAGCTGTCCTATTGATGCCTTGGGTTTCCAGGCATCACTATAAATCAGATGTATGTTTGAGGGTGATCCATTCTCAAAGTAAGCACTTTTTAGAAATAGTAACCACTGTAAATCAGTTGGGAGGAATGTGCAAACATGTAGCTGCACAGGGATATTTACCAGTTTCACTAAGTGTTGTTTTTGTGACAGATTAAATCCAATGGTGAGCTGCTGATTAAAAATGTTCAGCTGCGGCACGCGGGGAGGTACATGTGCACTGCTCAGACAATTGTGGACAACTCCTCAGCTTCAGCTGACCTTGTGGTAAGAGGTAAGCTTCTCCAGGTAATACAGAAATGTGACTGGTTTTCACCTAGACAAGACACCAAGAAAAGAGTGTTTCTGATTGTTTAGGATATGTGATTTCTCATCAACAGATAGTAGAAATTAAAATGAGTAGCACATAAACATGCAAAGTCATAAAAGTCTACTCAGGGTACTGATTTGGTTGCAGACATTTCAAGGTTTAACTGAGAATGTGTCTTCCTGAAAAGAAATAAAGGTTTTTTGATTATGGGTATTTTCTTTAGGTGACAGCAATTTTTAGATAGTTCAGTTGGGTGTTCATTATTAAACATAGATTTCAAGGATCATTTCAATGTATCTCCTGGATACATTTCTAAGTCACTTCTCATTTTTCATAAAGCTGTATGGATTAAATTATTGTGTATAATACTGGGCCTACATTACAAGGATTCTGAGTTTTCAAATTACAGAAACCAAGACATCTGAGGTTAAATTTATCACTCTGTTTTTATCTGATTCATGTCTGTTAAGTGTTACTGCAGTCTCAAAATGCTCTTCTTGCTCATATAGTATGTGTCCTACAAGATCTGTTACAGTGGGAAGTTTTAATGGCTTAATGTACTTTGGGCATTTTGCTCTCTTTTATGCCTATGGGCATAACACATTCTGAAGTGTCAATACTCTGTTTTGCTGAGAGTTCAAGCCTCTATAACTTGTACATTGAGTTGCCTTGCTGTTTTGTTTTGCCCCACATTTGAGTTACACCACAGAGCTGTGTAGCAGCTGAAGTACAGCTAGTGTCATGGTTCTGAACTTCTGTCATCTCAGGTTGTTGTGCAGTTGAGTATTTCTGCATCTGAGTTTTGCTGGGTATTAACAGCCCATGAAATGTCATCATTTTTGGATGAAATGTCAAATCAAATATGATAAGTGGTGAAACTACAGAATAGATCTGCAAAGTAAAAGAGTAGGATCTATTCATATGCCTTAGTATTATGTAAGCAATTCCTTTTAAAAATTAAAAGACAAGATGTTTTATCAAGCTTCTGATTCCTCTTCCAACCCAGTAATAAGAGCCATTTCTCAGAAACTATTTTGCAGAAGAAATCAGCATTCATTTTGTTCTCAAAATTCAGATTTTAATACAATGAGCACAGCTCTGCTTACAGCTGCCTTTTTTGTGAGTATAAGACTCAGCATCTTACCAGGCCAAGAGTAAATATCTTGTGAAATATGACAAATTTGGGATTGTAGTTTCACTGCATTGGAGGAAGGAAGAGGCGACAACAGAGTATGAAAGCAAAGAGCTGTGTTCCAGAGCATGTCATCAGGGAGCAGTAAAGGGATAGCCACTGTCACTGCAGGCACATGCAGATGTTTTGTCCACAAAACAATTTAACAGTTCCCATGGAGTGTTCTATGTGATCTTGTTTAAATTGTTAGTGATGTTAGTATGCTGAAGAGCCTGCAGCCCCTGCGTGCACCTACAGACCTTACTGGCCCTGTGCTGGCCTTGCTGGGGCTGTGTTACTGAGTGCCTGCTTCCAGCTCTGGCTCTGGCCCTGCCTCTGGGATGTGCTTCAGGCTGTGCTCTGGGTAACTGCCTCCTGGATGGACTGCTGGGATATATGCAGCAGTTTGTCACCTGGATGCACCCAGTTCACTGCCCCTGGTACTTGGGACTACCATATCAGCACCTGGCTCTGCTCACTGTATTTGGACCCACTGGAATCATGCCCCATTGATAAAGGAACTACCAACCTCGGGGTTAATTGTGGGTCCAGTATCAGCTTTCCTATGGAGCCTTTTCCTTTTTGTATGGCCCTTGGTGTTTCTTGAGAGATGCCATTTTCAGAAGCTGATGGTGAGGTGAGAATCTGTAAGGGATATCTCTTAAAGAAAGAAAGAAAGAAAGTTATTGGGGCTGATGAACCTTTCTACACCTTCCAGCCTGCAGGCTTCTGAAGTGAACAGTCTTGCAGGAGAATGGGTCTCTCATCAGACCTTACCTATGTGTGTCCTTAGAGCTGGGATAGCAAGTGTGTGTGTTACCAGGGTGCAGAGTTGATCAACAGCCCTCATCTTAAAAATCTGCTCTTAACAACAATTTCTATTTTGTGCATCCTTTGTGAAGAGTAAGAAGCTGTTTCCACATGTAGTGCAGTATTTAGTCCTTACTTTGAAAGGGAGGTGTAAGGAATGAAATTGCTTGCTTGAAGGATATATTCCATGAAACCAAGGAACAACAATATATGCTAGTATTACACGCTTTTGATTCAATTAATTTCATTTGAGTCCTTTTGCTCAGCTGTATGGAGAAAAAGAGAGCTCAAGAGCTGAAAATACATTTGGCACACTATTTGTTTAGATCTGATGTAGAAATCTCCTATTCTTTTTTGTTGTTTTGATTCTCTGTGGTTTCTCTGTAAATAGTGCAGAGAAATACATTATGGCATTGTTGAGCTTTTTTAATATTCTCTGGGACTTATTCAATCAGGTTGTGGGATAATTATCTGAATCATGTTGGCCTATTATTATCTCTGAATGTTGAAGCAGAAAATATGTCTCAGTAGTCCTAATGCATTGTATCTGTTTTTATACAACAGTTAGTACGTATCAGACACCTGTGTATCCTATAAAACAGAAGCACAATAACAAACAGAACTTTGTAGGAACTTTGAACCTGATGAGGGGTTTACCACATGGGGGTAATATGAAGGCCAACAAAAATGGGAAGAGATCTATAGAAATCTCTTTAAGGTATGATTTTTCTCCAAAATAAGTAACAGGGTTTTCCACGTAACTTGTAGCCAGAGCCTATAAAGCACAAGCACAAGTGTAGGTTAAAGGTGGGCCCCAGTAAGATCATCATTAGGTAGAATTTGAGAAGGAAAACTTGTTGGATTTTTTCTGAGTTCAGATTTGTTTGGTAAAAAGAGCAGCAACATTTTCAAAGTATCATCTTTTCACTTAAGATTATCTCAGTATTGATTAGGCAAGAATCATGGAAGTTTTATATGGTAGTTATAAAATGCAAGAACAGCTGTCCTCTGAATCATTCCATAGAATATTAAAAGTTGATGAATATTTAATATTTTCAGCATATTTAATATGTTAATTGTACTTTTTTTTCTTTTTCTTTTCTTTTTATTTTTCCCCAGGTCCTCCTGGCCCCCCTGGAGGTATAAGAGTAGAAGAAATTAGAGACACTGCTGTAGCACTTACCTGGAGTCGTGGAACAGACAATCATAGTCCTATTTCTAAATACACTATCCAGTCAAAAACCTTTCTATCTGAAGAGTGGAAGGATGCTAAAACAGGTAAGAGTAATGCCAGAAGTAATAAAGACAGTAAGTTTTAAAGTATGATTGTTAGAAAGTTTGACTAATCAGAAAGTAATCACAGTAGAAGGAAACCAGAGATGATATTAATGTTTCCTGCAGGTTTACTGTCCTGTCAGTGTCTTGTCAACAGTTTTGTTCCCAGCATTTGGAGGCCCTGAACTGTATATCAAGAAATGCAGAAAAGAACTGGCTAGAGTTGCTACCTGGTTTTTTGCCTCTTTTCTTGTTGCCTGAAACATTCAACATCAACTACTGGAATCATAAAAATTTATTTACAGGTTAATTTAAATGAAAAGTGGATGTCTTCGTTTCTGTATTTGTTATGGAGAAAGCTGGTTAAAATTTTCTGCTTTTTCCTGGGAGCAGACTAAGTTCCAATTTCATTTAAACTGGCACTCCTAGAGAAAACATAGCTAAGATTATCCTTCTAACCACTGGATGTCATCATTGTGCCACAAAATTGCAGTTAAAGAGAAACCTACCTGAGCACAAGACATGCTAACATAATTTTTTGCTGGACTTAACATAAAAGCATAAATTTAAAAATATTTTTAAACTACTAGTATCTCTGAATGCTTTATGAAGGATAGCATTGTCACAAGCTGTACAGAATTTTCCTATCAATATGTTTCATTATCCCACCATTATAAATTACAACTTAAGTGCTTTCCTATGGAATTAAGATATCACATACTCAGCATTTCTGAATAATTAGAATATTAATAGTTTCAGTAATTGTCTTCCATTTAAATTTTCACTTGAAACTACAGATGTGTAAGAAATAGACTGACATTGAACTGAAAATCTGTTACATTTTTTGGAATGAAAAGTTATATATAGTAGGCCTTTTGCCTTAGATCATATTTTTCTTTTAGATTATGTAGTATATGTAGTTCTCTTGGGTATGATTGCTTCCATCAGCCAGCACTGATATTTTTTATGTCAAAGTATCTTGGAAAATAAACCCAGAAGGTTCCCCAGCCCCTTCTTATCTCTTAAATCTTGTTTAATGGCTTCTTTAGAATAGATTTCTTTGAACTTTAAAAAAAAAATTAATGTAGAAATGAGAGCTGTTCAAATAACTAATTCTTTGGTTCAGTAACAATATATGCAGGAGGGAGCCTCTGCTTTTCTCAGGATAAGTTAATTTCATTTCTTATTCATTGTGTAGTTTTCAATTAAAGAAAATAATTGTGTGAAGAAATGTGAAGAATTTCAGGGGGCAACTGACACTGTTTTTGTCCTGTTACTGGAACTGGAAATGGAGGTGTAAGAGTTAACATAAGTGTTAGTTTCAGATCTTCATTCTGTCTGATTCAGAGATTTGAAACCACTCTTCTCACTTCTTGGGAAGATTCCCTACTTGCAATGTTATAGGCATGATGGGATGAACTCTGCATCTCTGAAGTTCTCTGCTTCTCAGAATTACTGAGACAGTCTTTGAGACATTCAGTCAGACTTTGAATCTTACCATAAAGAATGCTGAATGGAATTTACGTTTTGGGTGGGACAGGGAGGAATCTAGATTGTTGAATTCCTTTTTAAATATGCTAATACAAAAGATATACATTATTAATTTATGAAATGTTGAAAGTAACTATTCTGGTGTTTTCAAAATCATTACTTTTTCATTTGAGCCACATTTAGGAATTTTCATAAGTAGATAATTCCCTCAAAATAGGTAAAATCACCATAGTAACCATCACTGGCATCCCTGCAAGCTTTTACTTAATTGGTGAGCTGCTCCAAGTTTGATTCAGTGTTAACTTTCAGATTAATGAAGCATGAAGAACAGTCCAAATTGATCTGTCACCAAATGCTTAGGCTATCAGTTAATGCTGCTAATTTGCAATGTGTGAAACAAGAAAATATACTTTGGCATTGCCTCTTGGAAATATTGTTATTATTACTACTAACATTATTCCCCTGACCAAATCATTCATCTCAGGTTTCATAATACTGCATGTGTTTTGTGAAAGAAGTGTATTCTACTTCACAGTATGGAAATATGTATTAATGGATTATGTAAGAAGTTGTTTACATTTATGTTGCTCTTTCCAGTTAAGGGGATCAGATTCTCATTGTGCCAAGTGTTCATAATTGTTCTGGGAATCTGTGGGACCGTAAGATTAAATTAAGAGATCAGATGTAGCCCAGGAAGGGGCGCCAAATTTATATCACAATTGATGATGGCATGGGAGGTTTGCAATAGCTTTACTGACTAGACAGAAAAAATAATTTGAATAAAGATGAGGGAGGGTGGTGGGCAGGTAGAAAGAAAAATGGAAAGTATGTTCCTTTCTCCTTCAGGACCTCACTTTGGAATGAAATTTTAATGATCATTAGGAAGAGGGAAGTGGTGTCACCATCTAGTGCTTACATTATTGTTGCCTGTTTTTTTGCAGGTATTGCATTTATATTTTAATACCAAATCAGCAGTCTTTTCAGTGCAGAATATCTCAGTTCTCGTCCTCCTCTGAACACAAGATTCTAATTTGACAAACAGCTCTTGTTTGCATATAAATGAAAATCCTCTGTCTTTCCATAGCTGCAGCCAGCTATAGAAACAACCTCTGTTGTCTGTGAATTGCAGACAGTCATGAGTTACTCATTTTATTTATGATAAAGAAGCTCATCCTTATGACAATAACAAGTCTTTTCACAGGAATTACAAGAACATTTACTTTTGTTGATCAGAACCAGATAGCAAGTTATAACATGCTCACTAATTAGGTGCACCAAATTAGGACCACATTTTATAAACCAGTCTTCATCAATTGATTGAACCCTACATGTCTAGCCCTTGTCTGTCCATGTAATGAAATTTTATTTTACTGTTTCTGCATTACAGGTTTCTCATTGCATTTGTCTGTAGGTAAAATGAAATTCTACAGCTACAATATGTAATTAGTAAGGAAATCTTATAACTACATATACTAGGTCACACCCAGTTAAAACTTAGAAGTCAATAAGGGTTTATCCAAGATAGTGTTATAGTTTCCAAATTCCCAATCACTGCTGTGGGTGCTCCTTGTAAAATGTGATATTCCTAAGGTACAACATCAAGTTTCCTTTTAGTTGTCTATTTGTGGTTGCAGAATAGTGCAAGTTTTGTCACAACCAACTACACTGTTGCTGACCTAAGTGTGAAAATGCTTTCTAATGAAAATTTCTAATTTCTAATGAAAATGCTAAGTTTTCTAAAGCATTTAATCTTTTTTTTAGACCCATCAGATATTGAAGGAAATATGGAATCTGCTACAGTGATTGATTTAATTCCATGGATGGAATATGAATTCCGGATAATAGCAACAAACACTTTGGGGACAGGAGAACCTAGCATGCCATCACAGAAGATTAGAACTGAAGGCGCTCGTACGTAAACAGAAAACATCAGGGGTTTTTTAAATGTGTTCCTTAATTTTTACATTCTTATTCACCAGTTTGGTAATTTTAGGTTTTACTTTAAAAAAAGCAGTTTATAAGATCCGTTGTGCAGAGAATATATTTTCAGCCACCCACTACTACAGATTATAGTAAGCAAATATCAAACTATGAAGGTGTGATAGCATCAAAGCAGACAGAAAAGAAACATCATATGGCAAATTTGTCTCCATTGCTGAAACAGAACCATTCTACATCTTTCAGAGATTCCCCCCTGTGTCTGTCAGCCAGGCTATGTGTGTATGTGTGCATGCACGTTTGGGACCATGGTTCAAGACTTAGGAGAAAACATGCATGTATTTAACAAGGAAAATGCCCATTTGCCATTTGGTTTGTAGTCTAACTAAAGAATACGTGGCAGGATGTATGTTCTATTGGATAATGCTGATTTTCTGTGATTGAAGGTTTGGTCTAGTGTCTTCTTACTTCATGTCACATATGTGATATTATCCAACACAACATACTCTCTTATCAGTGTGGTTGCTCAGTGTTATTAGCTCAGAGCATATTTAAGGATAATGGGTGGAATAGGGCTAGTGTCCTGCAGTTTGCAGTGTGCTATGTTCATGGCATTTTTTGTAGCCTCCCCAAAAATGTCATACTTTCCAGTTTTCTAGCAGGATGTACCTCTTTTGCAAGAAGTGCTCTATTCAGTCTGTTGTCTGATTCCCCAGGCACAGCACCATGCTCTGGCAGACTGTGAGACAGGTTTTGGCAAACTACACAAAATGGTAATGTAGTCTTCTTAGGCATCAGTCAGCACTTCTTGCCATGACAAAATAGGGTATAAATAATTCACAGTTTACAGATCAACTTCTGTGCCCAAGTGGGTTTTCTCACAGGAGCTGCAATTTGCAGCAACAGTAGGATTTCAGTTACACTGTCAATGTCAAGGGTACTACAGAAGCAGTATGTACAACTGCATGTGCATTTTCCTGTATTTCTGAAAAAGGTGAATAACAAACAAGAAGCCATATCCACATATTTTAGATATTGTTAACATTTTCTGTGTTAAACAGCAACAAACTGTGCTGTGTCTTTGTTGCACTATGTGGGTGACAAATAATGTCTCTTAAAAGTTGTCAGCATCTTTTTCAGTTTTGAAGTCTCTCTTCTGGTAGATAACTAATTTCAGTAACTTACTAGCATGCTAAGTCTGTGTGCAATGTTTTTTTGTTTTTAGTGAAACAGCTTGCTTCATCAACAACGTTTCACGGTGATTTCTTGATATTCAATGGATAAACATCTGGTTTTATATATTTTAGCTTCTGGGTACATTAGAGTAATTGTCTAAGTATAGTTGTCTAAGTTAGTTACCTGGTCTGAACAGAGACAGAAACCTGGGTTTAATGGTTGAGAAAATGAGGAAGATTCTTTAGAAAATAATTACTTGTTAGACTTTAAACAGTCAAGTTTTTTTCTGTTTTTCGGCAGCCTGTCTGTCTTTGACTATTTAAGCATTCTAGCAACCCTCTGCTTCTAACATAACTCTGAAGCCATATATTTATAATAGGTAGTGTGACTACAAGGTCAAGTAACAATCTCCAGCTTTCTCTCAAATTTTCATACATATGTTTAGTCTTGATCTCCACTAATTTTTCAGAAAGGCCAGAAATAAATAATGCAAACCATACGTTGAATGCTAATCTAAATTTCAAATATATTTTTACGTATTTTTATCCTATCTGAAAACATTAGTTCTGCTCTGCTTTGTGTTCTTCTTCAGCTGACCCTCAGAGAAGGCCTCAGCAAACATTTTAATTNCAGCAAGCATTTTAATTACATAGTGCTCGAGCACTATGAGTTACGGCTTTCACTGATAAGTGGAGAAAATGCCTGATCCTATCAGAATTCTTTTATGCAAACACATTAATTAAGGTAGGGTATGTAGCTCATACATGCACTTCTGAGGCATATTTAATGCCCTATATGTAGGGTATCATGTCCTAAGTTTTCAGTGATACTTTGTGTGTCTGTATTGAGTGACAGCAGAAAAATACACAAACACCATAGAGGTGCAAAGAGTCTGAGAGAAATGACAATATAGGAATTATTTATAATGTAGTCCTCAAAAATATCCTGTTTTACCATCCAGCTGTGCACCAATGGCAAATCAACAGATCGTATTTCATTACACAGAATATCAGTGTAAAATGCAATTAGTAAATTATAAAGTGCTATGCCAGTTTTGCTTGGGTACATCTACCCATCCTGAACATGACTATGAAGAAGACATGTTCCACTAACCTAGAATACAATTAGGCTGCCAGTGCTTCAAAGACGTGCAAGTCCACAGTGCTTGAGCTCCTGGCATACCAACATCTGGGAAAGCAAAGAACAATACACAGTGTGATTCTTTGAAGACNATTCGTTGAAGACTTACGAGAAATTTTCCATTCCTGAATATTCAGTTAAATATTTGTAGATAATACAGGGAGAAGGAAGAATGATTGCTAGCTATAGTTACAGCTGGCATGTTTCCTGAAGCAGTAGCTATACATTAGTCTTGGCAGATTGCTCACCATTATTACTTTAATTGTGTGTGCCACGTGTGCTCATTGGCCTTGCAGCTGTCTGTTGCATACTTTGTAGTAATTTTTCTTGTCTCTTCTGTTTCACTAGCTCCTAATGTGGCTCCTTCTGATGTTGGAGGAGGGGGTGGAAGCAATCGAGAGCTGACAATAACATGGATGGTAAGTATTGCGCATGCAAGATGGCATGCAACCTGTACTATCTCATATCTGATCTTGCTCCTCCTGAAACTGGTGGATGGTTTGTCTCTGGGTCTTGTGAGAACAGGATTTGTATATAATATTATAGGTTTTCAGACTTTTCTCATGAAAAAATACATGAAAAGAAATGGGGAAGAGAGTATCTTAGAGGTTTATGTGCTGGACATTTCTATAATATCATTAAAACATTCTAAAACAAAGAGATTGAAACACATACTGACTATGATAACACATCATTAAAAGCAGTCTTCATTCTGCTGTTGAAGCAGTGGTTTTGAAAACTTACCTATACTGTGGATATAGGTAAAGCAAGAAGGGAAAAGAGGAAAGAAAAATGCAGCACAAAAGAGGATAAGGATTGATAAACAAAGTTGCATAGACAAAAGTAGCATGGAAGAGAGAATTGAAATCTACTGCAGGATATTTGGCAAAGCTAGGGAGAAGAAATTTAAAAAAAGATGATTGTTGGATTCATGTCAGAGCCTATCAGTATCCAGGAAAAACAGTCACAGCAGCATTACCTCTGGCAAAGAAAGATGGTTATGTTATGCTTGAGAAAATTACCAAGTTTGTTTTCTGTTGACCTCTCTGTTCACTGTCATTAGGCTATGGGATACATAAGGCGCATTATGCCATTTTTGTCCTTTGGGGAATAGTTGTTTCATACAGCAGCTGAATTACCTCTAGGAAGAGTGATTTTTCTTGTGAGAAGTAATGTAAAGATGTCATAATTCCAATAGCATGTATTGTTGTATAGGGATTCTCCTTATGAATATGCAGATTTTAATCCATATGCGTATTTCCTTCTTTTTGTACTTAGGATTGATTATATGTCTCTGAAAGTTCTCAAGTATGAAAGAAATAACCAGCTGTATCTTTGAGCTACCAGATTTGGGCTTTCCTGGCTGGGTTTTGTTTTGGGGTTTTGGGTTTTGGTTTTTGTTTTTGTTTTTTAACTGAGTACAAAATATTTATTCAGTCTTCCTAAGTATTTTAGCAGTGAAGAAAATATCTATAAGTTTCTGAAAAAGAAGGTCCACAGTTCAGTTACAGTATATTGGAAAGGTTGTATCTTAGATACCCTAGTAATTGATTAGGAAGTAAATGTGTCTAGCTGGCTTAATTCTGGTCTCTTATTTTGAAGAGCACAAGAACTCATGCAATGGACAGGTGCAGAAGACCTAGATTATTTTACTTTACAAGCTTTTCTTCTAAAAACTTTAACAAACTAGAGAGCTGCTTCTTGCAGTGCATGTAAAGACATTTACTCATGAAATTTCCAATACAGTGGTAG
>VZTT01036380.1:20640-41440 GCA_013400855.1 Buphagus erythrorhynchus | reverse complement strand
AAAAAAAAAAAGAAAAAAACAAAAAAAAAAAAAAACAAAAAAAACCAAAAAGAAACAAAAAAAAAACAAAAAAAAAAAACAACCAAAAACCAAACCACCAGTCCCTAAATTGAAGAATCATTGATCATTGTGGGCTGCAGTAAATCTACTGGTATTAAACTTTCGTGGAATGGGATGCCAAGGATTAAAGCAAATAACTCTACAGTTTTTTAGGCCTCTTTCTTTGAAGGGCTTGCCAACCATATAGAAGGATTAGAAAAGATTTTAGGATGCACACAAAATTTGTGTTTGCCTTAATATAAAATACATGTGAAAAGACATTGGACATATATGAAGAGAGATAGGAGAGCAAGTGTGAAGTTAGATCCTTGTAACCATTTTTCTTCACCTTATTATCTAAGTAGTCTTGAGGTGGCTGTCAGGTAAAAGACCTACTAAAAAATAATGCAGATATACAGTAGCTGATGCACAGGGTGACATGAAAACAAATATTAGAAAGTGTGCAAAAAGCCTCCTTAAAAGCTTTTCTATCTCCTGAGGTTTTAAGAAGAGAATCAATTCAAATGCCTCTCCACTCTGTAAACATAGGAGAAAAGAGTGGGAAATAGTTACATCTAATGTGTTTTGGTACTGTATATCATGTTAGTGTCTTTTAAAAAGCTGACGGCAAATTTCAGAGATTTTTAGAACAGTACCTTTGGTTTTGTGTGTGGCTGAATTTAGGATTTTTCTTTTTTATACTTTGAGGTTTTTTGTTATTTTTGTTTTAAGGGAAAGAATGGACAAATATTGTGTTCACTTATGTTCTTCATTTTCTCCTTAAAATGCTGTACAAAATGTTGGTGTAATTTCTTTATCTGGTCTCATCAGGGAAATACATCTCTTAATAAGCACAGACTCTTTTCTTACCTCAGAGGAACTGGCCTTTTTGGGGTAACAGCATTTTTACATTATTGTAATTTTCTAGCTTTGAATGAAATCATTGCTTCCTTGCCTTGGACAGATTGTCAGGCTTTATTTTATAGTCCACAATATCAATTTTTCCCTATGTGACTTCAATGACTTTCCCCTCACACAGCAGCATATACCGCTATAGCTTTTCATATGCATTTAAAATGAAGACACCATGGAAATCTGTCAGCATGTATTAGGAGAGGAGGGATATAATGCCACAGAGAGTTGAAATCTGCTTATTACAGTAGAAATCTGCATCTGTAGGAAGTAGGTCCACACATTTGCTTGACAAGCAAAGGCTACTTTAGGAATCTTTGACCAAAATATGCGTGAGAATTACTCAAATGACAATTTTGAGTTTTCTGTTGATCCAGCAAGGGTTGCCAAAGGCTACATTAATGTGTGTTTTCATAGTCTATACTGCAAAGCCTCAGGCTTAACTTTATGGTGCTGAAAATCTTTGAAAATCCTTGAAAAAGTTCTTGGAGACCTTTAATTTGTATCTAGGAGTACTTAATACACAGGGCTTGTAACCCTTACAATAATTTACCCTTCTTCTCCTCACTTGAATGAATCTATGCAATTTTCTTTAATTCCTGATATAACCTCAGTAGAAAAACTCATTGATCTTTCCCTCTAAAGGGATCATGCTAGCCCAGAGTTCATAAAACTTGAGAAACACAGATTGCTTCAAGTTATATCCTTGTTAACATTAACAGTCATTCTGTGGTGATACAGTGCAGTCTCCCGGTTCCATTCAATACATCTGGAGTGAATCATTAACCTGCATGAGTTTTTATTAACTTTAATAGCAATGTTTTCCTCTCTTATTTCTTTACAAGTTTTTAATTCCTTCTGCCGAGAATTTCTACTTCACACACTATAATTCATATATCCGTAAAGAAATGCTGCATACACTTCATGCTATTGCAAAGGGTATATGATTCTTGGGTCTCTATTTTCCTGTTGATTTATCTAATTTTGATATCTGATTGAACCTTTCTTCTTGTGTATTCATTTTTTCTTAAAAATGTCTTGCAGGGGCTTTTTTTCCTATAGCTTATATTTGAACTTCCAAATGTAGCACATTATGTTCACTGACTCTTTTACCCACAACAATATTCCTGCTTGCAAAGAAATGTGCTGACACAGGTGAAATTTGCCTCACATACAGGAAGAATGAGATGATACATTGCTCTTCCCTTATATCTAGTTTGCATGTGTATAATTGCATCTACCTTGAAAAACAGATTTTTTTTCAAACAAGTGTTTTGTTATCTTCACAAGATAAAAACAAAGAATGCTTTAAAAGTAATTGAAGTTGCAACTTATGTCTTCAATTCTGTAATTCATTGTTGATCAAAACTTCCTGTAGTACTAATAGCAGTTTGTAAATTATGATCTCATTATAGGTAAGGTTGAAATATTTAATGTCAGCCAGTGCATTTCTTTAAAAAGCACTGTACTTAGTAACTATTGTAATTATGCCAGGAGACATAAGAGAATAGATTAGTGCAATAAGTGACCTAGCTTTAATAATGTCATAAGAATCTGTAATTACAAAATTATCCACTGTGTTATAAATGTTCACTAACATAATATTCAGGTCACTCATCATTTGTAGCACTTCATGAGGTAAGCAATTATTTTTTCTAGTGTACAAATATCAGGTCCATTAATTTTAATAAGTCCCTCACTTGCAATCCTGAGAGCTGTATATTTAAGTATAGTAAAAAATGCCTTCAGCTGTGACTGAAAAATGTGTATTATAACAGACAGTGTTTGACTGCCAGCTTTCTAAATCTTGGTACTGGCCATACCTAGAAAGATTTAGAGGTCAAGTTTGAGTTAAGAACTCAGAACTGCATAAAAATGCCTGCAACATACTCTAAAATAGATGTTAACTATACGTCCTAGATTTCTTTCTTTCCAGATAGATTTGTGCATCTATGTCCGTCCATCCATCCATCCATCCATCCATCCATCCATCCCTCCATGTCAATCTATCTCTCAGTATTTTAATATGGTATCTTCAAAACTTAGGTCAACCTGAAAATTAAAAAGAACCCCAAAACACAATAAACTGAATGAAAATGGAAAACTTGATCATAATCTGTGTGGGGGATTTTTTTCTATCCTGTAAGAAATGTTATTCAGAAGAATGAGGAACACGTCTGATTCTTTTGTTCTCTTAACTTCACTGAGCTATTGTCAGAATGAATAAAAACCCCACATTTGCCCTGTGAATAAATCAGCTGCAATAGCAGCTTTCCTTTGAGCTCCCTGGTGTTTTCTGTCTCTGCATCTGAGGGAACCTGCTAAACTGACCCAAAACCACAGTGCATGGCACTTCTCAATATCCAACAATGACTAAGGTGTTACTATAACAGAATTTCCCAGGTATTTTTTATTCCTTGTATTTTGCTGTTTGGTGTTTACCTTCATGTGTTGTTTGTTACTGTAATTTTCATTCGAAGTCTTGAGAAAAGGGAATTTGTTAACACTTGTGAATTGAGCCAGGCACATTATGAATCTTTCCTTTAGGTACCCTGTGAAGATAAGCAATAATACCTGTATTGTGAAATCTTGGATGAAAAAGGGCTTAAAAAACCAAAATATGCTAGGTCTGAGAACTGGAGATGCTTCAAGGTTGTACTACCCAAGTATTATCCCATTAAAAACTACATTTAGTGTGAGAAGAGAAAAATTATGTCCAAATATTTTCCTTCACTGAAAACCCTCCACCCACTAGTACTACTATCTTACTAGATAAGGTGCCATTCCTCTTTCCCAATTTAGACTCTGTAACAGGTGTCTGGTCTAAGAAAGTCACTAAGACTCCCTGTACAGCTGAGAAAAGTTGAGATAGAGGAGAAACTTTTGAGAATAACTCATGTACCTTAGACAGGTTGAAATGAATTGCTTCTGAAAACACATCTTTCTTTCAAGTAACTGTAAAGGAAGCCTCAGTTTCTCCTTATTGAGTCTGTATGGTCATGCTGCTGCCACTGGACTTAGACTGGATGTCCAACTTTCAGGTAGCTGATCTGATGAATACCACCTGTATTATCTTTAGCACAGAAATGCAGTATCCTTCATCATGCTTTTAGAGATGGCACCAGCCAGCAAACAGACTAGGAATCTTGAATCTTACAATAAAAGTCCCTCTTGCCTTTCCTAAATAGCTCCTCACAAAAACTTCAGCTGTGAATTTCAAAAATGTTTAAACAAAATTATGAAATTTTCAGTGATCTGTGTGAAAACAGGGTTAGACAAGGACTGAACTTTGCTGAAAACATAATTCATGATGCTCGTACTGCACATCTGCTGGCCTTTTTAGGAGACTGCTGAGGTGTAAGCATCTCCTTACTTCTCGCTTCCTAAATCTCCTGTAAATTCCACATAGTGGGATTTTCTAGGAGTGGGAAAATAAAACACGTTGTCATACCAAGCATAGGCTTAAGCTTTTTCCAGTATTATTAGCTGTTGAGAGAAATAAGAAAGATACCCTCCACTGAATTGTCAGGATAAACAGTTTCAGAAGCATTTCCTAGAACAGTGACCTGTCCTTTCCCAACTACTATTACCAAAGGTGTTGTCTTTGCTAGCATTTCTAGTAATTTCCATGCTTTTGCTGCTTTTTCTTGCAACCTGGGACTAATTTGTTTTGTGGTCATAACTTCTAGTTTATATTTCACCTCCATTACCTCTTATTTTTACAGTTTATTTTGCAGGTTTTTTCATTGATAAGAAATTCAGGGAAGAGAAGGTGACCTAATGGAAGCCTTTTGGTGCCTGAAAGGGAGCTACAAGAGAGCTGGAGAAGAAATTTTGACAAGGGCATGAAGAGACAGGACAAGGGGAAATGGCTCTAAACTGACAAAGAGTAGGTTTGGATTAGACTTAAGAAAGAAATCCTTTACAGTGAGGGTGATGAGGCACTGGAACAGATTGCCCAGGGAAGTTGTGGATGCTCCATCCCTGAAGTGTTAAATACCAGGTTGGGTAGGGTTTTGAGCAATATGATCTAGTTGAAAGTGAAATTCTGCCTATGGAATTGGGTGATCTTTAAGGTCCCTTCCAACCCAGACCATTCTATGGCTCTATGATTTAGATATTTTAACTAAGCTCTAAATTATTTTTCTACTTCTAATGCTATTCCTTTGTAATGTCTGTCACTAAAAGACCACCACAGATCCCTTAATATCCAGAGTGGCCAGTTTTCTATATTATTAGTGGAAATACTACACAGCTTAATTCAGATGATAATAAGTAAGATAATATGCTATGTTCCAGTGACACTATTTTATATAATTGTATGCTGCTGTTAAATTATATAAAATGCATACATGAAATTCATTATATGCTGATGAAGTGATTTACAAAATGAATTTGCATAAATTAAGAAATTTCTGTGATTTATATATTTAATGAATAGAGTGCAGAAAACTACTGTTATTAGAGTTCTCTGTGATTGACTTGTACGGATCTAGGGCAAATTAATTCCTGGTATAGTGCCATTAATTTAATGGGAGTTACATCAGAGATATGAACTCATTCACTTATTGCTAGCACCATCTGGAAATTTGCAATGACACAGCAATGTTTCACTTGCTGAAGACACGTTCATCCTTTTTGTTTAGTATGGGAAGACGGAGATTAAAAATTGAACATCACTTTAGCTTGCTCTATATCATCTTAAATTCCCTTGCAGGCTTTGTTATATTTGGATGGTGAGATGAATTTAAATAATATTTAAATAAATGTAATAGTGCAATCAAGAAGAGACCAAATAGGTCTCAGGAGGCAAAATATTTTCATGAATATAAACATAGCCCTTTTTACAGGGGAGTGGATCTATAGAAGTGATGTTTCTTTTGGTGTGTACAGATAGCTTGTCTCTGCCTGTCCTTCCTGACACAAAATTGTATCTCTTTTTTAGTGCTGGCATGTTGGAACCTCACTCTTAGGACTAGAATAGATCTGTATCACAAAGTTCAGCTCAATTCTATCAAGGCTTACAACATTGCAAAATTCTGCCAGAAATGTCAGAATCTTCCTATTATCTTTGTTTAGGAAGTTGTGTTGTTTGTTCTCATTATTTTTTTTGGCATTGTGTCCAGAAATGTATTTTTGAGTGATAAGAAACCCTTGTCTGGTTTTGAAACTTTGCTTTATAATTGTAGAAACATGATAGCCTAAGCCATTTCCTTTCTTCCCAGCCTCCTCCAGAGCACTGACAGGAATTCTTGTTTTCTGTTCAGAAATGCACTGAGTATATCCAGGCTCTGCCATTTCAAAAACTCAGGTAGCTCAAGACCAAAGGTCCAGGAATATGAACAAAGGAATATGAATGAAGCTGTAGGTACCCAGCATATGCAGATATTTGCATGCTATGTGCACGTGTTTATAACTGTGTAACAGACAACTCTGTGTTACACACAGCCACAACACTTCAGAGCTGGTGAAAAAAATAAAAAAATTCAATGGACAAGACTAATTTAGGCTAAGTGATCAATTACTACCCCCCAGCTTTAATGTGACATCTTAAGACAGCAATATTAAGAAATTTTGTGCAGGTGCAGAGTACAAGTCTATGTGTTGTCCCATCTGGAAAACTGATACCTGTGTGCTGTAAGGACCTTTTTGTTTGTGTTTCCCATGCAGAGAGTGTTGCTGGTGTGGGCAGCATGCCCAGCATGGCCCTCCTGGACAGCAGCCCCCGGGGCCAGTGTGCCAGGGCAGAGCTGCTGCACTGCTGGCAGCCCTGGGAGCGATGGAGCACAGCACTGACAGCCCCTCCTCATCCTCAGTCTCCTTCAGTCACACAAAGCAGGACTGGGATTTTTGTTAAATGTAATGGCTTTGCTGAAATACAAATATCGAGGTGAGTTAGCAAGTGTTTACCACAAATTCACTGATAATGTCATTTCATAACTTTGCCTGAAGGTTCCTATCCTTAGGGGTTAATTTTTTTTGCCTATTAGGCCCTTGTTATTAGTATCTGGTTTGTATTTACAAAACCCACGGTATTCATCACAGCTGTTCACCTTTGAAATGAAATAGAATGTTGCTGTGTAGTTCACTGATAGCTTGAAATTACCACCTGGGAAAATTTATATACAGAAATTTTTAGTAATTATAGTTTATTTTTATTCAGACAAGATAGGGTTAAGGAAAGAAAAGATTTTTTTCAATGAATTTTTAATTTAAGTAAGTTGATTATGTAGCTATCTGATGCTAGAATGATGAAGTTAGATAGTCCCATAGATGTGTGTATTTATATAAAAAAGAGAATTCATGCAGCATAAACCAGATAATTTATCTTTGTTGCAGTCAGCTTGGTAGACATGTTGCCTCTGGAATGCTAATAACCACCAATTTTTATGTAGTGAAAATGGAATACACTGTATTTAGAAATGGTCAGAAGAAGAATTTCTTTTCAAGGACAGTAAAAGCATCAAAATGTCTAAGGGGTCACTAATAGCATAAAAAAACCCAACTCCTCCCCAGACTGATAAACAAAAAAACCCTGCTATCCAAAATATCATCTTTAAAACTGAGTCCTTTACGAGAGATTATGAAAAATATCAATGGATCCAGCGAGTCAGGAAAAGTGCATTTAGATGTGAGGATGTAAAAATAAATCCAAAGAAAAAAGGAGGGGGGAATTGAAGAGCAAATCTGAATTTTAAAACAGATTCTGGTACCCAAACTGTCAGTGCTGTTATCTTTTTTTTTTTTATTATTTGCACTTAAAGGGATGCCAAAGAGGAAATTCTGTTCATTGCAGGGATCCTTGACATATGATTGACATGATATCATGTTGTATAAACTAATAGCAGCCAGAAAGGTGATTGATGAGTCAGATCCCTTTCTACCAGCCCAAATTCACTGTTGCTGTGCCTTAATTGCTTTACTCCACTTCGGCAGCTTGTGATCCACAGAATTTAACTTCTCTGTTTGCTGGTAGAGGGCATATGATGGGGTAATACTTTAACATGAGTCCTGCTCCCCACAATACTCATATTTCGTGGTAAGAATAGAATAAATTACTCCTCTCTATGAGTCGATGTTGGGGAAGGAGCAAATTTGTCCCAGTTGCTTATCAGTGAGTAATCCTCATTGTCCTACACCTTCTCTTCTCTGAAAGACACAGTCTACCTCTTGGGCTTTGACATGTCAAAAGTCAGCAGTCTCTGCTGACTGTTAACATGGCAGCATGTGGTTGTATTTAGTTTTTACCACTCTTTAACCAGTGATTTCTAATGTAACATTTTTCCATTTTGGATGATAAGGCATATTTGACACTAGAGACCAGTATCAGTGCCCAAGAGTGAAATAGAAAAGAAAGATTTTAGGAAGATTATGCTGTCACGTGCCCTAGCATCAAGAGCATTTTTCTGTCTTGGTTCCTCTGTTGTCCAACAGTTGAACTGCTGGCAGTCAGAATATGTTTTACCACAGGAGGTAGAGCTGAGTCATGTGCAAGTTTACCTATAGCAGAATCCTGGCTGCATTTAGCCAAAGCATGAAAATCTGCAAGTGGAGCCTCTAAAGACATGAGGTACTAAAGGATTTTACATTGCTGACATTCATCAAAGGCTGCTGGCATCATGCCATCTCTCTTCTCCACAGAGAAATAAATCTTGGGCAGCTTTCTGAATTCTCTCTGAAGAAAATGCAAGGCTCAATAATAAAGCAGAGAATTAATGCTTCAGTCTTACCATCTTCACCAAAAACTTATCTAATATCCAGGATTAGGACATTTCATATAGCCCAAGAGAAAGGGTATTCTTTGTTTAAGAGGATTTTTCTGTGCAGAAATAAGCCTGGTTCAGGGTGAAGAAAATAGTCTATGTAGTACATAGCAGATTGCAGTAACAGTATGTCTTCTTCCTTCTCTCATGTGGATATTTCTGGAATTTTCACTTGCTGCAAGCATTTGAGCCCAAGATCCCATCTACATCACTGCAACCTCTTGGTAGCCTTTCTGATTGTGATCACTTTGAAAGAATTGAGCTGCTTTTTTTTAAAAGCCTTCTTTACCTGCTGGGGTGGTTACTGAGATGAAGAGCACAGACCATAAATGAGGAGTGTATAGGTGCTTGGGTACTGATCTGAAAGCATTAGAAATGAGGCATGCAATTCAGGAGCAAAGTTTTTTTGTTCCTGCTGTGTGGAAAAAGAGCATCCGAGGTTCATAAATGCTCATGGTCAAAAGAAATGACAAAAGTCAGAGGGTTCACAAAAACTCACAAACTGTTGTTAGTAAATTACTTGGCATTGAAAGTGGCATATTATTTAGTCCCTGACGTACTATATAAGCACATGGCAGAGAAAAAGAAAGAGATTAATTAAAGGGAAGACAGAGAAAGAGAGAAAAAATGAGAAAGAAAAAGAAAGAAAGAAGGAAGCAAGCAAGTTCCCAGTCCTGGTTCCAGCATTGATCTAGCTGATGGGATGTTCAAAGTCTTGGGGGAGTCTTGGGGGCTCTGCCCAGGCTTGGTTGGGGTACCTCTTTATAGACAGGTTTTTCCCCCCTGGAAGATGGGTTTATCTTTCTATGAAAAGTAGTTACTGTGCATAGTCTGTTCTTTCAGACCTTTCTGGGCATGGGTGCATGGGTCAGAAGGGCTTTGGGGGTCTTGGGTGGTCTGGATCCCCCCACTACAGTCCATGCCCACTTCTTGGCCTCATTCCTGTGCTTGCACTGTACTGTGTTGTGCTCATCTCCAGGAACTAGAACAAGGAAGCTTGTCCTGGAAAAGTGTTGCCCTGCTTCTGCATGGCCCCCTTTTCCACCCACATCTCATTGTTTCCTACCATGTGTTACTAGAAACTTTCCTTGTCTGTTATTATCAACAATCCTTGGTTGGCTCCACAGCCATCCAGCTATCAGTGTTTGAGACATTAGCTCCTTATCTTCTGGGCTTCCACACTGACATAGGGAAGAAAGAGACAACACATTGGTTACTTTCTTGTAAAAGTTTCAAGATTTTTGTGGCTTAACAAATTTGTCAGCTAGTAAGTATACTCTCAAACCTGTGTAGCATTGTCTTGATGAGCTTCCATCAGTTTGGACAGGTGAAAAAACCCCAAACTCAATAAACAAGCACAGATACAATTTATTGTTGCTGAAAGATTTATTTTGTTGATACTGTCAGTGTTAGTGTCTCATCTGTCTCCTTTGCAGCCTGAAAAGTTTCTGTAGTGAATTACAGACACTCAAAGTTCCTTTTCAACTGATGTTTTGAGTGTTGTAAGCACAGAAGGAGAGGGAGAAAGTGACATCTGCAGAACAAAATCTTTAGAAACAGACCAAAGAAACTACCTTGTGTGAACAGAGCTTCAGCACTGGAAAGCCTAAATCAAAGACTTTTCATGTGTGGATGACAATTTAACACCCATTAAACCAATGTCACTTTAACAAAAGTCAGTAAAATATTTCCTCTGGTATAGACAAGCTCTGACAGGTGTGAGTTTATAACAATTACTTACTGTTTGTTGACTAAACCTGGCCTCTGCTTCTGAGGCATCACTCAAGTTTTGGAAAATAAAAAGAATGAGCAGGAAAAGATCTCTTCTCTTGTGAGATCATTTTCACTATGCACCCTCTCCCATAGAAATAAAAAGAATAATAAAAATAACAGCCTAGTCCTTTGTCTTGTCAGGGTCTGAACTATCTTGCTTAATTAGGATAGAATTAGATGGGATTTTCTGAACACATTGGTCTTTATTCCCCAGGTTTATATTTCCACACAAAGAAAGGACTCTGAGGAATCCTCTCCCAGCTTTCACTGGAATTTATTTCCAGGACATCTCACTTCTGATCAGCTATGGCCATATCCTCAACCTCATCCAGACAGATACTCTGTTCAGGGCTGGATTTACATAGACTTTTTGAGTTTTTTAGCTTAGTCTATTTCCAAAACAGACACAATTGAGAAGTCTGAGTATGAAGGTACCAATATTTTGAAGTGATATTTCTTGCTTCACCATGATACATAAATAAACAAATTGTTTGTGTACTTCAATATTTGATGCTGAGCTTTTGAAAGAGAAGTAGTGACGTGGGTTTTCCGAGCCCAGTCGACCCATTCCTCAGAAGCAGTGCCTCCAAACAGCTCTGCAGGTGCAGGGCTATCTTTGTGCTTGCTGGTGCCACAGAGTGGTGATGACACTATATTCGTAGTGGTTCTTTGGAAATTTAGAAGAAATTGCAAATCGTAGATCCTTCTGAATGCTGTATCACTTTTACACTATGGCATACAGAGCTTAGGGCTCCCTGTGGTTGCCCTGCTCTGTTCATGTGAGACAAGCTGGCCGTGAGTAAGCTGCTCCCATGACCCAGCAGCAGGGAGCTGTGCACCTCTGATCCCTCCCTCTCTTTCCAGCCGCAGGGCAGGGGTATCCCGAGCATCCCAAGCATCCCGAGCATCCCAAGCATCCTGAGCTGTATTGCCAGTGTCCAGCACCTGGCTCAGCTGCTCATGGTGAGCTGTTACTTTAAAAGCACTTATCTGCAGTGACAAAATCATACCCCACCAATGCTCTTATAGCAGGGCTAAACATCTGTTAACACTGATAGTCGAGTAATGAGGTGACTGCAACAATTAATTTCCATGTTTCCATTGAGCTATGCTCTGGAGGATTGTTACACTGATCCTTTGTGAACATCTGAGCATGGGGAGAGGGGGAAGAAAGGAAGTTCCATGTTTCAGCACTTCCACCTTTCTGCTAGACAGTGCCAAAAGGCCACTGTCTTTGGATTGCTTCCCTGTTTTCAAGTTCCAGAAATTTGATATAGTGTTATTTCATGGTTTGCTGAACACAGGGAGAATTGCTGCCAGCAGTGTGTTTTTGCAAAATCGGTGTAACCCGCACTTGATTTCATGCTGTTTCAGAATCCAGTGAAATAGCTTCACTCTTTCTCTCTTTCATGTTGACAAGTCATTAGTAATGTTACCAGGAGACCAAAATGTCATTGGAATAAGCATTGAATATTAAGATGAATATATCTATTGTTTCATTACATGTTGGGTTTTTTCCCCAATAAAATAATAGCCTTAAATAATACTGCAACATCTTTAAAAAAATCCAAACTCATTAAAAACGAGTTATTGTTCTAAAGATAGGAGATAAAAACCAGATTTTCCCAAAAGGCAGGCTGCTGTCAGTCCCTGCATTTCTGTTTATAGACTTACACTTGGAATAATGTTCTGGATAAGGGTGTAGGAGGCTGCCCCAGTTCAGTAAGGAGCTTTAGGCTGAAGAATAGTCTGTGTTGGTAACAGTAACTTACAACAGAAACCATTAAACAGACACAGCCAAAGGGTAGTGGTCTCAATATTTTTGGAAAGCAATTGGATCTGAATCTTGTGTACATGGGCATAGTTCCACTGAAAATAATGGAGTTATATCAGTTTATGATGAGATATGCATCTACTGCTTTGAACAGACCAGTGAGAATTTTAATTGGGCTTGGGAGTCATCTTTTCTTCTTTCAGCAGCTGACAGAAAGGCAGGAGAGGTCTTGGGAAATGAGATGTACATGAGGAGGGACAGAGTTTATCTGTTCAGTACATCTGTGTGCAGAGGAAGCTGCAAAAGGAGCAGTGACAGCACTAGCTGTGACACCCAGGGCAAACAGCCACAACCACCCAACACCTAGATAGCATGGCTGGATTGGGTTAGGGTGGCTGTGCTGGGTCTGAATGCAAATAAAAGGTAAAAGTTCAATTCCAAGCATCCCAGAGACAGTCCTAGTCTAGCATAAACAAAGTCTTGATAAACACAAAATCAACTCTAAAATAAAAAATAGCCATAAAGCTGCTTCTGCAACTCTGAAATTAAATTAATCTGGTCAATACTTGTATTGAACGCTATACTAGGGAGTAAGTTTTTCTGGAAAGTAATTAATTATCTGACTCTCTCTACCAGTCATTATTGTAGCAGTGCTGCTTAAAGCCTTAAAAGCGATCCCACTCTGCTGTGCCAGGTGCTGCAGTATTGTCGCCCTGATTTTTTAAGATGTTCAATGCCTTCTGATGTTTTCATTCCAGTTACCAACTTTCTCACACACTTTCTGTAAACAACTCATTGTTTTTCATTCTTTCATGTAGGTGGAGAAAGTTGATGGACTGTTAGTTTGTCCAGTGTCGTTGGAGAGGTGGCACTGTCACCCTCCAATCCACTGTCACCTTTGGAAAATTATATATATGGAGTCAGAAATTAAACTTCCTCTCTTTTTCACCTTTCGAGTTGCAGCGTGCACGCGTTGTGTTTTCTCGTGTCCTATAGCGACAGGGTAATGTGTAAGGGACAGCGTGTGCCTCTAAGATCTGTGCTGCAGCTGGGCATGAAGTCCAAATGCAGATGGGTGACAGCTGAGACAGATGTCTGAGGAGCTGATCCTTCATTTCACCTCCAGGGCCAGAGGTCTGGATGAACCTCATTGTGCTACTGTCCCTGAAGCATACTGCTCTCTTCTGCAGACCTTCTTCCCAAGTGTGCTTATTACCAGGCATGCTTGTATGCAAATTTCTAATCTGGTAAATAAGGAAAGAGAGGGAAGTAAAGTCAACTTGTGTGCAATTTGCCTCAGTTTGCAGTGGCTTCAGTGCCTTCTCCAGCCAACAGTAACTTGCAATTCAAGGATTTGCAGACTGACTAACCAGCCTCTGGAGACACCTATGCAGGAACTAAGGAGAAACCTTTCCAGTCAGTGTGGTCTCAATCATGTTTCCTAACAGCATCCTTGGAAAGCAATATGGCAAGAATTTAAATCACTTGCTGAAGACCACTACTCCACCAACAGAGGTGCAGCAATAGGCCTGATCTCATGGCACCAAAATCAAAAGGGCAGTTCAGCAGATTTTTGGGAGTGACAAGTGAAGTCTCCATGGATTTATTTGAAATCCTGAAAAATAACTCAAACTAATGAAGTAGGTGGCAAGAAAAATGGACACATAGGAAAATATTTGCTCTCTGACATATAGGACAAATCAACACCTTTCAGCTTGTTGACTACCACACCTGTCAGGTAATGTGTAAATTTTTTTTTTTAAATACTTGTTTTGAAAAAATGGAGAAATAGGATCTACCAGCCACAGAGAGCATGCATGACATGATTTACTGCAGATAAATCTTAAGGGCAAAATTAATGCCTGGCCCCTGTTGTGGTAATCTAGTCAATTTTGGTGAGGTCACCCCACCTTTTTCAGTCTGCTCTCTGTCTGCTCAACAGCTTCCTATGGAGAATGTCTTTCAATGCTACATTTGTTTATGTCATGACTCTGCAAAATCTGAATTTAAAACGGTCATTGAATTTCACACCCAGATTGAAGCACTGTAGCCTGAAACAAGTTTTAGCTTCATTGCTGCCAAATCCTCCAAACTGTCAAGAAGCCAAGAAGTAATATAGAGGAAACAAGCCAAGAAGTAACATAGCAAGAAAAAGTAAAATTCAGCCTGATCAACGCCTTCATTTGGTCTGGTATAGATCCACCAAAAGACTATGCTGGTTCTAATTAAGGGAGATATAGACAGACATTTTTAAAGACATTAAAAGGAGAAATACTAACAAAATACATATTTACCACACATTTATTATGATATTTGTCTTTTAAAAATAGTTTCATAGAGCAGTGCTTACAGACTGCATTTTGGTTTCCAGCACCAATTTTTCTTATACAGTTATCTCCCTACTTCCCTCTACAGTACCTCAAGAGATTTTTCAGAACTTGTTAATCTACATGTAATTTTC
Source organism: Buphagus erythrorhynchus (assembly GCA_013400855.1). NCBI lineage: Eukaryota > Metazoa > Chordata > Aves > Passeriformes > Sturnidae > Buphagus > Buphagus erythrorhynchus. Next base: position 26,718 of record VZTT01036380.1, on the reverse strand, counting down.
TTTTGAAAAAAGAAAATGCGGTTTTTTTTGGGTTTTTTGTGAAGTCTAGCTTGAAGTTCCTCTCAAATTTCAGTTTTGCAGTGGTTTTCTTTTCTCTAATTCCTAAATTAAATGTCATATCTGACCTCAGCCTCCTAATTCCCCTCTTTCAATCCTTATAGCAAAGGCCTCTCTAAAAGCCATCTACAAATGAGGAGATGCACAAAAAATAATGTCAGCCCTCAATTCTTCAAGAGGGCAATTTATATTTTCTTGTAAAAGCAGAAAAATGAGGCCTTTTTTTTGGTTAATAATTCAAAGTGAATAGTCCTGTAAATGGCCAGGAAAAAAATCTGTGTGTTCAGTTTATCAGCAAGGATTTAATTCAGTAGTTGGAAGCTAGTGGAGAGTTTGGGTAAAAACTGGTCTGATGTTTCTAGGGAAAAGTCCAGAGGACAGATAGAAAGCCACATATACAGCTGAGTGTGCCTGCTCTCATCTTATTATCTATTTATCTCTGGTTAATGGACTAAGAGGAGCACGTCCCTCCAATAACTAGGGTAAGAGCAGAAAAAATAATCCCTGGATATATTTCCATGGTCTGTGAGTGGTCCTACCTAGAGTTGAGCCTGGACCATCAACTATTATCAGGCTAAAGCTAGATGGAGGATCCCACTGAGCACAAGGTAAGTGAGTAGACAGCACCCAGGGAGTTGTATAACAGGCAGCCAATTACAAGCAGCACCATCTGGCCACCCAGGCAGTCAGTCTCTACCTTGTGTTTTAAGGCTGCACCTTAAACTTCTGTACCTTGTGGTTTTCAGAGTGGTTGCAAGTCACTGATGGAATTAGTGGATAATCTGTTGGAATCATCACTGACTCCTTAGAAAAAATGACTGTCTATACATTTTGTATGGACTAATTAGCTTGCAAGATCTATTCATTGTGGCAACTATCTGTTTGAAAATGGCATTTACTAAACACCTGGAATATTTGAGTGGAAAAATGATCTTTGGCTTTAAGAGTTGAGGTAAAAAAATCTGGCACTTTACCTTGCTATTCTGCTTTGTGCAAGCCATCTGACAGCAGAATCTTCAAGGCTAGGCAGATAAATCTAAGCTTTGTGCTACTCCCACTGCAGCCCTTCCTGTCCCTTCCCCAACTACTTAAACAATGATGCTGCTTCTCTCTCTTTTGGTACTGTCATCCAACACCAAGTAATCATTTGGCTTCTTTGCATTTGATTTGGCTGTTTTCTGCCACTCCTTTGTCCTAATATGCTGGAGTGTGCTTGGGGACAAACCTGTGAGCAGTTAGGCAGAACTCAGATGTCTCCAAGTGCAGGCTGAAGAACTCAGTTATGATCAGAAAAACTGGTGATAGTAAAGGAATTGGTAGCATAAGATACCGAATTTAGCCTCAGTCTTCTGCTAGCTTTAATTCTAATATTCACTTTAAAATCCTAAAAAAAACTTACTCAAGAGGATGAATAAGTAAGTTGATGAACTGGTCAAAAAAAAGAATCAGCTAAGATTTAACAGCATCACCCAACCTGAAAGGTGCTAATTCTGGCTTTCAGTACTTTAGAAAGATTGTTTTCACACCAATGGAAATTGTTACATGACTGCAAAAAATTCCTCATTGAAAAAGAAACATCCCTTTCCATACCTTCTGCTGATTTATGCTTGTGAACCACAGCCTGGCTCTCAGTGCAGTGAATAAAGAGAAAGAAGAAAAGGAGTAAGAAAGTGCAGGGGAGCTCTGCCAAGCACAAAGCTTGTGACACCAGAGGGCAATGTTCTCTTGTGATATTGGTTGTGGTACAAAACCACAAGCCTGAAAAATCTGCATCAACGGCAAAAGCTCTTTTTAAAAAAGTCCGGAGTTTTGAAAAACTGTGGAAGTTTATGGCATTGTGTGCTAAGATAGACTATCAATTTGGAAGCTTTGCAAGACATACAGGTACTGGCTATACAGAATGCCTTTTTAAATCAATTTTTATATTGGATCACATGTGCAGTGTCAGCAGATGTGCAGTGTCAGGGAAAGCTGAAAATCTCAATCACATCTGTGCTCTGGGTGAACATGGTATAACAAATTTATGTTCACTTTCTTCTTTGAGTCCACAAAAAAAAAAAAATCACAAGTCTTTCTTTAGCTGAAATGGAAAACAATTGAATGTGTAGTCACTTGGTAAAAATTAATGTTCTAATAAATAAATAAGTGTAAGTGACATTGAATGAAAAGTTAGAGTCAGTAATGCTATGCTTTTCTTTAATAAAAGTATTAAAACAAGCATGCCCCCTTTTCCCTTGTGCTATTTCTACAGTGTTGTATTAGCTTTTGCCTTTCCTGAATAAAATAAGACAGCACTGTTGGCTGCCTGATCAGGGCTGTGCTGGAGCTTGTTGGAGCCCTGGGAAGGTGCATGTGCTTGGGTAGATCTGAGCCCCCAGGCAATGGGCAGCTCTTCTGGGCAGCCCCACTCTGGTACAGCACCACTGTCTGGGCTGTTAATGTCTATTTGACCTTTTTTTTATGCAGGATATGAGAGGCAATTTGTCTATAACTGGGTAATTAGATCTATTATGTGTAAAAACATCTTGTGCAGAAATTAAAGGTAAATCAGGAAGGTATTATGAATGGCCTCAGGCAGATGTGAGGGCGGTATCTCTCAAACAGGATTTAAACATGGCAGTGTAAAATGCTAACTTGCTGGTTTCTGTTTGTTACCTGTTGAACCAGGAGCAGACACCTAAAAATGGGGTTCACAAAGTTTTAAATGGTTATATTTTTCTGAAGGGGCAGGAACAGGACTGTGGAAATTCACAGAATCACAGAATATGCTGAGTTGGAAGAGATCCACAAGGTTCATCAAGTCCAACTCCTGGCCCTGTGCAGCACATCCTAAGTCACACCATGTGCCCAAGAGTGTTCTCCAAACACTTCTTGAACTCTGTCAGGCTGGTGCTGTGACCACTTCCCTGGGGAGCCTGTTCCAGTGCCCGAACACCCTCTGGAAGAAGAACCATTCTTTAATATCTGCCCTAAACCTCCCCTGACACAGCTTCAGGCCATTCCCTCTGGTTCTGTCACGGGTCACCACAGAGCAGAGATCAGTGCCTGCCCCTCCTCTTCACCTCATGAGGAAGTTGTAACTGCAGTGAGGTTTACCCTCCGTCTCCTCCAGGCTGAACAGACCAAGTGACCTCAGCTGTTCTCATACAGCTTCTCCTCAAGGCTCTTCACCATCTTTACAGCCCTGCTTTGGACACTCTCTAATAGCTTTATATCTTTCTTATATTGTGGTGCCCAAAACTGTACACAGGACTTGAGGTGAGGCCACACCAGTGCAGAGCAAAGTGGGACATGACCAATGACTGCGTTGTCTTTCGGGTGTTTTTTAATACATCCCAGAATAATCTCGGTATGGATCTGGCTTCATCCTGAAAGATCTTAGGATGGACATTGAGGAGGCAGACAAAAGATAAGACAAAGCCTAGAGGAGGGGAGCAAAGGTGCTTGAAGGTGTTCAATGGCTTATACCCAGGTAACACTTCCATGGGTATGGCTGCTCAGCTCCAGAAAACAGAGCTAAGGGGCTAAACAGAGGAATTGTATTGTGGAGTGGAGAAGGTGATGAGGTGTGATGGTTTGGTGTTTCTCCTGGTGTAAGAACTACAGGGCATCAAGAAGAAGCAGCTTGTAATGAACTCAAAATAAACAAGGTTTTCATAGACATTGTGAATGCTAGAAACTTACATTGATTTGTGGAAAGCAATCCAGGACAGTAAGAACTATTTAACAGACAGATACTTTTCCTCAATTATCCATTAACCACAAATCTGTGGAGCTGGGGGTAACTAGTGGGAAAGCAGAACAGTAGGATTTTCTTGTTTCTGTCCTTTTCCCTAGGTACCTGCTATGGTGCCCTGACAGAGATGGCTCTGCAGGAGAGGGACTGCTGATTTGAGCTGGTACAGGTATAGCTTATGAATTTAATTCTACTTGTTCTTGCTTTTCCACTTTGCACTGGATAATGTCATTCCTGATTTTGTAGAGGAAAGACAGGGAGAATATGCCTCTAACTTTGGTTACAGGTTAGAGGTTAAGTTACTTGTTTCTTCTACCTCCCCCTGCCACCCACAGCTGCATAAATATTATCACTTTGTCATAATTATCACATTACCTTCTGGTAAACTTAAAGTATCTTCTTATGGCTTATGAGCTTTCCTGACCTCACTGGCATGCGGGGATTATGTAGGAAACTTTGAAAGAAACACTAATTAAAACCTTGCAGATAAATGGAAAGGGGAATGAAATGTAGTAAGGCTTGTAAGAGGCGCATTGTGTCAGGCTATCCTGATGCCTATCTAATCAAAAATTGATAAGAATCTTCATTCACATTTCTAGAAAAAAAAAAAAAAGCTGTGATTTTGTAGACAAAAGCAGTAGATCAAATCTGTCTGACCTTGAGCAAAGCATTTGATGCAGTGTCACATGGGAAATTATCAGCTAAAATGGTGAAGATGGAGATTATTACAGGAACTGAGATGTAGTAAGGAGCTCTCTAAACGAGAGATGACAATGAGTCATGCTGTGAGGCAAATGATCAAGCTGAAAGAGGTTACTAGACAATTTTCTCAAGGACTCTCTGGACAAAGTTTATTTACTATTTCTAATAAAGACCTTGGCATAAAAGACAGGAGCATGAAAATTAAATTGACTGACACATATAGGAATCATCTGTGGTGTATGGCAGTATCAGAATCTTGTACACTGGCATGGTGTGATCTTGAGGACAAGGGTAGAAATGGGTAAAGCAGGACACAGGCTAAAGACACGTCTTGGGGCTAATAGCATGAGTCTATGCTAGGATCTCAGTAGTGGGAAAGGACATTTGGGAAAACATCTTTAACTTCAAGAAGTCAAAAGGATTTGTCTTAGTTAGGAATGTAAAATGATGTCTCTAATGGGGCTGGAGAGGGTGATTCTCCCCTATATGCGTGTCCCAGAGGACACTGCTGGAAACTGAAGAACTAGCTAACCCAAATGATGTACTTATGATAAAACTATTTAGGGGTGAATCAGCCATAATTCAGCTGCAGCTGCAAAAAGGAAATATTTCTGAAGGTGGAGAGTATGGAGCCATATTCTAGAAGGAAAAGTGAGGCAAAAAAAAAAAGTCTAATTTTAAGATTCATTATACAGTAATGTCAGCATCAATGATTGAAACTGGAGTCAGTTGCTCAAAGCACTCATCCACTCCTTCCATCTTTGCAATCATTTGGTTATAGGCAGTCTTGCTTTTATTCAAAGCACACTGAATTCTTTCAGTCAGATAGAGCATGTTGAATGGAGAGAGTTGCTATTTCAAATGCCTGTTGACACATTAACTAAGATACACACCCAGATAGGAATTCAATCAGGTCTCATACCACCCTCGGAATAATAAATAAATGGAGAAAGACAGAACTTACATTCTTTTCTCCTTCAAAATTCTTCTTCCTGCCTCTTGGTGATGTGTTTATCCTTTCAAGCCACACTGAGATAAAAGGTGCACCAAGCCAGCATAGTGTCACAGATGTAAGGGTAGGACAAATTGCTTGGGTTAGGCCATGTGACCCTTGGCATTTTTCAAGGCTATGTGGTACATCACTTATACTACCTTATCCTGTAATGTCTCATGTGTAAGGAAACTTTCCTGTCTGACTGTTCAGAGGGCACTCTGGTCGCCACACCCCCAGCACCAAGGTCTGCACTGCTAGGACTGAAGCTCCATCTCAGTGGATGGCTCTGGTGAGCACATGGATGCCCTGCTTGGCTCCCTACACACACCCACCACAGTCACACAGATCAGATTTTGATATTGGCTGCGTTTCTCTTGCATCCTTAAAGCAATTTATTAATGATGCAGTAACACAGGAACAGCTGAAGCTGAGTGCCTCCGGGAAGGGACACCAAGTAAAGTAAGCCCTGGATTTTATGCCTTCACTGTCTATGCACATGAAAATCTGGGCTCTTCCTGCTGAGTCTTCAGCTTCTCCTGTGTCTCTGTCTGGTCACCTGGCTGGGCCATAGGTCCCTGTGCCTTTTTTT
>VZTT01036380.1:8224-20061 GCA_013400855.1 Buphagus erythrorhynchus | reverse complement strand
TAGAATAGGTATTTTGTTGTTACTGCTGTTTCCTGGCTAGATGGCTCATAGACCATCCAAGCACTTTGAAAGAAACTACTGACCACTTCCCAAACAAATACTTCTGTGTCTGGGTAGGATTTTGTGACAAATTTCATTTCCTCAACTACTTTTGACTACAGAAGTGTTATGCAGACCAGCGTTCACTGAAAATGATGGCTGGTGCTGTGATGCAGGTAGAACTGGAAAGGGCCCTGCATTTTAGTCTGAATGTTCAATTGCAGGCATCTCCCTCCTCAGCTTTACGGTTTTATAACACTGCTGGTAGCAGAGTTAGTCAAAACTTTAAATCATCAGCTTTGGTCATTCTTAATCTTGTCAGCTCATGAGCCACTTCTATAAATTGCTCCTTTGAATGGAGAGTGGTCACAATTGCTGCTCGCCTGGGTAATTGCTACTATGTTGGATCTGACAATTATGATATGTGACCCTCATTACACCAACTTCCACTGGACATAGTCACAATGAGAGAAAGAAAGGGTACCTGACTTTCTCACTTCTGTGCAAAGTGTGTGTGTGTGTTTTATGCAGACTAACGTGCACAACTACAAATACAAGTTAATCTAATTCTTCATTGTTCTCAAACTGTGGGCATGATTAACACATTCGAAATTAGAATCTTGTTTGTTTAGTTTTACATGTGTATAGCAGAACTAGGAACAATAGAAGAAAATGACATCAAGTGCTGCTTTGCTGCATCTCCCAGCTCCTCAGGAAAAAGCCCTGCAAGGATATAGACACAGCTTCTTGTTACACAGGCATTCAGAACAATACTGCTTACCATCTGTTGAAATATAGTAACAAGACTACATGGCACACTTCCCTGTGATTTTTGTTTATTCCAAACACTGTAGCAGAACCAGAATCCTTTGAGGAATGGGAAGAATAAAGAAGCAGTGGATTTTCTGTGTGAGAAGAGTAAGATTCTTTATATGAGCAAATGTGAAAAGGAAAGCAAATCAGAAGATGAGCTGAGAAAAGCAGTGGAAATTTCTGAGTGTGGATGATTCTCCCCTTTATGTAAAATTTTTAGATGAATAGCATATTTAAAGCCTCCTTGGGATATTGTCATAGTAAAGATAACTACTGAATTTAAAGATGGAGAGCTGAATGAAAATTCTCCCCCATATATATTCTCTTGGACTGTCTGCAAGCCTTTGACATAGTCCCATAGAATCCAAGCAAGTGATTTCAGAGGCTACTTAAGAACCTTCTTAGCAGTCACGTTTGTGAACTGTGTACCTGCTGTCTGTCTGTTCCCATAGTGGCTTATTAGTTGCTAATTGCTTTAGGTGCTCCTTAATTTCACAGATAAATGCATCTCCATGTGTAAAGTTTTACAAGGAATCTGCTCCTGACTGTTCCCCAGAATGGCAAACCCCACAGGTTGAGCAGCCAGGCCCCAAAAGTTAAGGGAGATGCTAAGGGCACACAAGCTGCAGTTATGAAAGGTTTTCCTGACATGTAGGTGGTGGCATCACTGAAGTCTCAGTGAATCTGAGAGCAGCCAAGTGGCTGTGCTCTGTCACAGGATGAGGCAATAGTTCCACTGCCTTTGGCCAGGAAAAAGTGTCAGTGACACCACAGGACTTTCATGTTGACCACATGTCTATTTTGCCACAATGAAGAATACAGTGGCTTGACAACTGAGGGTGTGAGGAGAGGTGGTTTTTCTCACACATTTATTAACCTGCAGTACCACAGCTCTGCTGCCTTTATTGCTGCCCTGAAGTTTTGGGTGGTGTCGTGTGTCTGACTGTGCTGCTTTTGGCTTTGCCCCAGCTGCTTAGACCCCACAGTAGATACTCCTGCCTGTACAGCTTCAGGCAAGGGTTTGATTGCAGGTGTCTCTCAGATGGTTGTAGGACAAGGTAGCACGAAAGGAAGAATTAATTCGAACATCTCCTCTGGCCAATGTAGAATTATTCCCACTGCAAAGATATTGAAATGGAGAAGTAACATTCCTGAAGCTGATTTTTCTCCCTTACTCCTCCTGTTTTCTTTCCTAGTGTTCACTTTGTTGCTATATCCTTTAGCTCTCATTGCCTCCTCCCTTACCATTATCCCTGGTGCAATATCCCTGGTGTTACGTGCTTGAGAGGGTGAGAGAGGATACTGCTGATGCCAGAATCAATCTCTCAGCTGCATAAAATCCTGTAGCCATGTGTATATTGGCTGTCTGTATTACCCACAACAGAGACCACACCAGCAGCAAAGCAAGAAAGCAGCTAGGTGTTTAAGGATATTTCAACTTACCAGAGCATATTTTCACTGTTAACAGAAGGAAAATTGTTATTTTTCTATCTCCCCAGAAAATACAGTTTTATTTGCAAGATTGATAGTAACCATTAATCATGTTTTTCCTCCAACTCTTACCTATAGAGATATATCTCATACCTCTCAACAAACAGCAACTGAAGCTTTCTTTGTTCTCTCATGATCTTGAGAGGCTGCAAAATGACAAGCTTTCAGACAGCACCCCTGTAAAATCTCTGTTCTATTTGCCTTTATTTCAGTGTCTACAAATAAAGGTTTGCATTTGTGAGAATTTATGGTTTATTCTAGGCTTCTTCTCATTATTTTAGGATCTTGTTAATTGGACACAAAGCACTAGAGAGAACCTTCAGAAACAGTGTGCAGTAGCACATTGGAAAGGGAGATCTCTTTTCTTGAGAATGTTCAAATCTTGGAATATGTGGATAGCAGGTTTTTGTTCCCTGCTGGAGGGGGTACTGACTCCTTGACACGATTCATGGAGGAATTAAGCAGAGTCATGAGGCTGAGCTTGCCTAGTAATGGAGAAGTCATTATCACAACATATGAGCTGCTGGCAGTGGGTCTCAGTACGACTGTGATCAGATCTAGCAATGTGCTCTGCTGGCCCTCCTTTTCAGTGAGGACGCTGTTTGTTTTCTGTGCTGGTCTCTTGCTTCTTTTTTTTCTCCTTTTTCCTTGCCTTAAGACCTCTTTGGAATAAACAGTGACATGCCAGAAACCTTTCTTATCACAATCATAATAAAAATAGATGGCACTGAGGACCAAAAATGATGGAGCAGAACAGACAGTGGGATCATTAACTTTAGGTTGAGACCTGGGCAGGATGCTGTGCCTGTGGGCTGAGGCACTGAGGTGTGCAGCGAAACTGTTAGCCTTGATATCTGACATTTCATCTTGAATCCTTTAGTCTATAAATGTTTGATCCGGTATATTTATCAACTCACATAAGATCAAATACTGCTTGATAATTAATTTGGCAAAGAGCAGAAATCCATCAATAACTTCAGTGTGTGAATATATATGCTTTGCTATCACTGTTTCTCAGACTAAAGTCACTTTGACAAGATTGATGCAGTCCTTGATCTTAAACATGAAGTTTTAAACATAAATATATGAATCTGGAAATAAGAATGAGTAAACAAAAAAATTTAAAATGCAATGTAAAATTATTTGCTTAATTCTATAATTTTATTTTTGTCACCTTAAAATATTGGAAAGCTGATTACTTTGTTAATGGTACTGTGAGAGTTTCTTATTAGTGCAAACAGGAATTACAGCTCTAGACATTTTGTGCCTTTGGAAATCTTCTCTTTCTCTACTTCGGAGCTCAGTAATAATGAGTAATTTTCTATATATGCCATAGCACAGTAATTGTGCTGTTCTGAGTCTGTTACGTTCAGATTAGATTAAATAGAGAAAATTGGTTCTTATCATAATGCTTCATTAAAATTTTAGAAGTAAGTCAATACCAAATGAGAATTTGACTTTATTATCTGCAAAAATATGAAGGCAGTTACATTTATGCTATTTATCATATCCAATTAGACTGCGTTTATGAAAACAGAAGAAGGGTTAGCCTTCAGTCTTCAGTGTGAATTTTCACAAACATCTGTGATATTTTCTCACATAAACTGCCAGCTGACAGCCTGTGTATCTCTGAGGTCAGATTAAGTATCAGCTGGAGAGCTCATGTGATGCATGGGTACTACTGGCAGTAACAAATCTCAGTCCTGAAGAATTAAAGTCTTGCATTTTTGTCTCATTTATGAAGCTGCTCCTGCTGACTTTCAAGTCAGTGGAAGATTAGCCATTCATTTCACAGCCAGAAATGCCAGACTCTCAAAGTGCACTTTGATTTGTTCTTAGATCTACCTCATAAGTATGAATTTCTACACTTACCCAAACCAGTCTGGAAAACTCCTGGAAGGAGAGTGCTCTGTTGAAACGATAGCTCTCACTTCTGAAAGCGAGAGGGAAGAAGCCCAAGGGATCCCTCTTGGACAACAGCTCTGCAGTCTTTGCACAGCAGCAAATCTGTTAAGCAATTAAACACACATCCTTTCATCTGTGATGTGCTTTCATGTGTTCTTAAATTTCATAAGCTGCCAAATTAAGAATTCAATAGTAAGTGGTAAATTGCAGTCCTTTTTTTAACAACCAACAATTAGTCTAGCAAATGACGGGGTTTGATCTGCCAAAGCAGTTTTCGACATTAACAGAAAAATAATGAGACAAAATATTGGTCATAATGAGCCTAAGCTCAGAAATTTGTTTATTGTACTGTTAGTGAAAAATCTTTAGATGATGGTAATGCTACAGTATGGTAGTCCTAGACTGGTCTACAGGAAGCCAGGTCTCTCCCATGCTCATTATTCTCAGTAGAATGAACATGAAAAAGTTTGAATGTTTTTCCCTGGCTGTGTGGGCTTTGGCTCAGCCTGCTATGCAGCAAGAAGCTCATTTGATGTTCTAATATGAAGCCAGGTTTTCTGCTGGGCCTCATTTTTCTTCTGTCCTGGCCTACAGGTTTTAGCATAGAGCTAAAGGACTCCTTTCATTAGCTCCTTGTCACTTAGAAGTTGTCCTCATCCCCACAAATCCCAGTGGCCCAACTGGTCTCAGTCTTTCATAGATCAACCAATACTTCCCTGAATACACACCCTACCCCAAAATTGCGTATATTCTTAAAATCTGATGAGAAATTATATTTAAACTATAACAATAAAAAAAGCCAACATATCTACAACAAAAAAATCTCAGTTCTGGAAGAGCAGACAGCTCCCTATCTGGCATGTTATGTTTATAGCTCCTTTAGATCTGTGTGTTTCACAAAAACAATATTTTGCACTGCACAATAACAGTTTATGATAAGTACTGGTAGTACTGAACAGGAGAAACACATCCTGCTATCCTGATATAAAATGATCCTGTCAATGATAAACTTAATCTGCTACAAGTTACTTACCTGCAGGGCAAAATATCTAAGATGTAAACATTTTCTTGCAAGAAGCCTTCTAATAAAATGATATGTCAGAAATGTACCTAATTCCTTTTAAACACTATAAGAAAATTAGTTGGTTATTAATTTTTGCTGGTACACTCCCTTTTTGTGAATGTTAACACTGGGATATACAGTTCTCTGAATTAATTGCTGTAAGGGAAAAAATAGCTGTCCTTGCCTACTGCTCTTTTCCCCCTTTCTTGGAGAATGGTATACCATTTGTAGAACAGACATATTTGTGCATCCTTGAAGGAAGGTGGGCAGGAAAGAAAGAACCGCCAAATTATGTGCATGTGTCATCACTGGAAAATTACCTTTTTAATAAAGAGACTCTGTATTGCCATTTAAAACTATAACCTTCAACTTAGATTTACATCTTCATGACATTAAGGGATGCATTAAATATGTTGCCACTAAAATATAGAGCCCTAGTGAGGTTATCAAATGTACTGAAACGCAGTTTAGAGTCATGGAACTTTAATACAAGAAAGATATTTTTACCCTTTATGCGGAATAGAGATTGGAAAATTTTTCATATTTTTAAAAAAATTAGGCCTATAGGAGAAGCATCCTTTAATTATAGCAACATAACATCTAATGGCTCTACTAAATCGCCTCTGGTTTCAAAAGTATAATATTACTTCTTTGGTTAACAGGACAAACCACTTACTCTGCTTTCTCAGTTTGCAGCACAACCTGTTGATAAGCCCTCACTGAACTGAATGTTTTAGTTGCACAGTTATAGTTNTCATATTTTTAAAAAAATTAGGCCTATAGGAGAAACATCCTTTAATTATAGTGACATAACATCTAATGGCTCTACTAAATCGCCTCTGGTTTCAAAAGTATAATATTACTTTGGTTAACAGGACAAACCAATTACTCTGCTTTCTCAGTTTGCAGCACAACCTGTTGATAAGCCCTCACTGAACTGAATCTTGTTTTAGTTGCACAGTTATAGCTTACATAAGCAATATTTTTCCCAATCCTCCAATAAACTTTACTTTTTTTTATTACGCTATTCAGCCTTCTGAAAGTCAACAGTGACATTCTGCAGGTCACATATAAATAATTGGCTCTTCTCACTTGCTTTCACCAAGTTTTTGTATTTTTTTTTTTGTGTGTCTGTAGCTGATTTTGGCTTCCTTATTCTCATCACCTCATGTCAGATGCACCTTGGCTCCAGTGTGAGCTGCAGGTCACCTCTTCATCCTGCCTGCACCACCTGGGCAAAGCAGCCTGCTGTGTATAAAGCCCCAGGAAGGCTCAGGGTGTGCAGGAAGGCAGGAAGGCCCATCCAGCCAAAGTGTTCCTCCTTGCTGGAGCAGGAGCAGAGCTGCCTGGCTTGGCTGTACTGGTGGCATCCAGATAGCAGATTTTGCCAGATTGGCTTATCATTCCTGTTATAAGCAATTATCAGAGACTGCTCTGTTTTTCAACACAGGGTTAGGAATTAAATTGTTGTGAAGCTCTGCATAAAAAAAAAAAGAAAGTAATCTAATTTATTTTTCCATCAATCAATCTCATAGGTAGTGAATGGCACCCATCTTCTTACATATCTGATCATTGTATATGTTTAGTTGAAGTCTTGTGGAAACACAACAAACTTTTAAATTATTTTTTTTTAAACAGCATAGTTCTTTAAAATTATTATTTAGTATCAACTTCATAAGGGAGCTTGCAAAGTTTAATTTTGGGCTCCATCACAACTGAAAATGTTGGTATAAACATTGGTATAGGAGCCCCAAAATGATTTTGATTATCATTTTATATGACTGTATGAAAAGGAATTTAGCTTCAAAATGCCATTATGAATCACGAAACTAAACAAAAAGAAAGCAATCTAGTTTTGCACTGGAAAATTATGTATAAACCAACAAAAATTCCAGGATTAGCTGTGGACAGGTTTTAGTTTATCATAGTGCAGAACAGAGAAGTGTGCTGTACTTTGTCAGGCACATAATCTTGTCACCTTCAGTGAGCAAAGAGTGAATTCTGATTCCACCAATATAGGAGTTGTAGCATTTCATATAACAAAGCTCTAATAAACACTTGTATACTACAGGTCCTTGGGATTTAAAAATTTTGTGTAACATAGTGATCTAAAATCTGTCTTGTGCAGAGAATGTAGTTTTGTGGACAGAGAGAAATGATTTAAATATTATTAATAGCTTGTAAGCAATAATTTCTATCTATAAATAAAATTAATCGTAATAGAAGAAAAGGATTTTTATTAGTATTTTTATAATATGGATACACCTACTATTTTGGCACCCACTCATTCCACCAGTTTCTTCCTTTTTCTTTTTCTTCATCCTTCACCCATTATGAAACCTTCTCCTGGACTCCAGACACCTCTTTTTAATACTCTTTTGATTGTTTGTTTTTATAGATATAACTCTGGACAGTCTCACTACTCTGGGTCCTATACAAAGGTTAATATCTTCTCTTCTGTAAACACTTACACTCTTTCACTCATCTCCTCCCTAAACAACACCACATTCAACCACACACCATTAGTTCCTGACTTTTCATGGCTCCCATCTCCAAGTTACAAGCTGTTTTCAGCAACAAGTATGATTACAAAGCTGAGTCCTTATTGATGGCTACAGCATTTATGTTAGTATTTAAATGCTATATAGATGTCCAGTTCATTGAATGCAAGCTATCCCTAAGCAGCTGTGCACATCCTTTTAACTCTGCATCAGGCTGTGCAAATGTGATTTTTCAGAAGAATGGTGGGCAGAATGAGAATATTCATGACTCATTGATAAACTACTCATGTTTCTTGCTGTCATACTGATACCAGATATAGGAAATGTCCTCATTTCTGAGGGTTTGGGGGCATAGGCAGAGAAATGCTTTGGGTGAGACTTGCAGCAGCAGAAGGATAAACAGCCCCTGGCAATGCCAGCACTGCAAGGAGCTGCAGGGAGAGCTGCACTTGGCTGAGTGCAAGAGACACAGGGAGGATTGTGGGCACTGATGATTTCTTGCAGTGAGGACTTGTTTGAAAACAGTCCCTTAGCTAAATGGGAGGTCAAGTCAGACAGAAGTGCTGCCCTTTGTAAGAGGTGACCAAAGTCTCAGAGAACTGTGTTTGACTCAAGAATACAGTACTGTATCTCCTCCAGCTGACTCTGTCACACTGCCCTTTTTCCTATTTGGCACCTTAAAAGTACACTGCCAGAACACTGCTACAAACGTAGCATGTTATTTTTTCACTTGGTTCATAACTAGCACAGGTTTTCACATTTCTGTGCATTTCACACAGTCACTAGATAAGATGCCTGAAACAGCTCTTGATCATATGATTAGTGAATTGTCTATTTAAATATTTTGTTATCCACATCATTAGAAACAAAGTTTTTACTCTCCTTTTTGTATTTTCCAGTAGACAAAAATAGGACCTGGAGGAAAACCAAAATAAATGTTATCTAGGGTGCATTCTACCTCAGTTTTAATGCACGTTTGTATTAGCTAACATGTTTAAGTATTAGGATCTTAAAAACTACAGAAATCCATACACTTGAATATTTCCGTGTTCTTCCCTCTCTTCGCTATGGGGCTACAGACTAAATTTGAGCAGAACTTGTAAGTCATTTCAGTCCCTTGGGAAAGTTCATTCTTCCTGGAAAATGCTTCCTTCACTGAAAAATGGCGTCAACTCCCATTTGACCTTAGTTTGAACAAGAAAGGTAGAAAAATCAAAGTTCTCAAGCTGTGTTTTCCATCACTGATGGTGTCCTGCTGGTGCCTTGGGACTGAGGGACTGTGTGAGCTGCAGAGCACTGCTTTGCTAAGGCTGGCATTGAAAACACTCAGGAGCAGTGCTCAGGATTACATATATAAGACTAGGACAAACTAGCAATGCTGTGAACCTGTGCCTCTGTATAGGAAATATCTCTTTTTCAGCTGTACCTTCAAATAATGAGCCCCATGGGACAGAATTATGTTATCATCTGGTACTGCTACTGTCTGGTGCTTTAATAATAATTCACAATATGATTTTCTTATCATTTTAACAAGGTGTGATTTCTCTTTTTAATGTACATACAGTGCTTTTGTTCCAGACATTATGAAATACCAAAAAATAGCCTACAGTACTGTTATCAGAAGAGACACAATTAACAAACAAGAGAGGAAGTGAACAGCCTGCAAGTTTTGAATCTGACAGAATACCAAACCCATTGTGTTCAGGAGTGACGAGGCAGTGGCAGAGCACAGGAATCACAACAGAGCCACAAGGGTATCTGAAAGCTTGTGAGACTGCAGTTGTTCATTCTGTAACAAGTGAGTGTCTGTATTGAACCTAGGAATCTGAGAAAGATGAGAAATCCTTTTTGACACATTAGATGGGTGTCTCAGGCTTTAGGGTGAAAAGTTGCATTTGTAAGATTAAAACTTACAGCCCTCCTAGAGGCACTGAAGTGAATTACGATGACTTTTACAGGTCTCTGTCACAGCTCTGTTGATCTTTTGTCAGTTTAATTGCTGACTTTAATAAATTGGCTTGGAAGAGGTTTCTTTTGTTCTCAAATACTACCTTCTCTTCAGCTCTGATCATTAATTGCAATAAATAAAATAAAAATTAATTAAAACCCGAAAGAGTTAATAAGTTTTCTCTGATTCATGTAATCAAGCTCATGATTGCACCACAAACTGCTGACAGTCTCTGGTTCTTCATTGAAAGGTCTGTGAATTCCAAATGTTATTGCAATGCCTATTTGTTAGAAAATGTTTATTGTTTATACTCACAATTAATTTATTTTCTGCTGCTTATTCTGCAACCAGAAATTAGATTATGACTGTTTGTGATGCAAAACATCATTTGGAAGTTTACTCACCGAGAGTAAACATAATTATAGAAAATTATGCGTAAAGATAACTAGTGCCACGGAAATGCCCCAGAGGAAATTCAGAGCCCATTCTTTGCTATCTAATCGCTGTAGACAGACTTAGACTTAATTCAAAAGTCTTCTGCTGCATCTGACTCTGGAGCTTGTGCTCATACAGAGCCACAAGGGATGGAGAGTGGGCACATGAGCAGATCTGGTTGTAAGTCAGTCACAGCCTGCAAAGCATTTTCTTGGCTATCTCTGCCATTACCAGCATCTAATTAATACATTTACAGGAACAGGCACCTCTGAAGAAATTGTGAACTGAAAAAGCAGGTGAACTCTACTAGGCTTTATTGACTTCCATGAGTTCTGAATTAGGCAAAACAGCAGCATGCAGATAGAGCAGGGTAAGGTCCAGGCTCTTATGGGCATCTCTGCATGCCTGGATCCTGGGAATAGTTACCTATATGCAGAATCACTGCCTGGCATGTGGAGATTGGGTCTGGCGTCTCAAAGGCTGGGCCAGTTGTAGGATTATTTTCAAAACAGGGGCCTATGGCTCTGTGTTTTAAATCAGTCCTGACTAACTCTGAATTTGCAAGTTGAATCACCTGTTTCCATTTCTGCAGCCATTATCAAACCAATCTCCACAACACACAGGCTGCATATATGTACATATATTTGCATATATGTAAAGTATGTCTTACTGGCAGAGGCTCACACCTGGCATAGGCTGAGTACTTTCAAGATCCACTTTGAAGGAAGTACTTAGCACTCACTGGTGTATTGCTAGGTATTTTGCATTCTGTGGTGAAAATGACCTCTGTTAAGGACTGAGTAATGCTATTTCAGGATTTTGACTCTGTATTTAGAGGTCAACACAGATAGTTCTCGTAAGTGCTTTAATTAAACTCTTATTCTTAAAAGATAATTTGCAGTGGGTTAGCTACAGTGGACTGCTTCCACTGTAGAGAAATCTTCAAGGTGGAAAGAATAATAGTGAAAATGACCTTTATTTTCTCCCTTTGTGTGCAGTGGTGTCTGACTGCTGTATGGGCCACCACTGAGTGCAGACAGAACTCAACATAATGCAGTTCTCTGAGATAAAATGAGACTCCATTCTGTTAAGCACAGGCATTGTATGTGCTTTTCTGCAGAATGAACAGCTCCTTTTTGGACTCTGCTGGAGAAACACCTTTTCTTAGAAATAATATCCTTTGCCCTCTCATTTCACTTTTTAAAATCTTATTTGCAGTGAAAACTGGAAACTATATTGTTGAAAACACTGAAACTTTTAATCAAAAGAAAGACAACAACAAAAAAAGAAAAATAGCATCAAAGCTGAAATATTTTAATGGACTTTTTTATCTTATGCCTTTTTGGTTTAAAAGAAATGCTTTCTCCCTTGAGACAGACTTTTGGAAAAAAAATCTGAACAGAACCGTCACTTACCTTAAAAATATAGGATGGTAACAGCAATCTTAGGCTTTACTCTATAACAGTAATTTAACAAAACTGACACTCTCCTGCTGATTCACTGCTGATATGGTCTTGCTACTAGGCAATTGTCTTAAGTTCAAAGCAGAGGAAAAGTTTGAGGCTTTGAGAACTGCATGTTGGTGTGACAAGTCCTCTCTGTTGGTGCTGGTGTTCTGCAGAAGGACTACTGCACCTGGAAG
>VZTT01036377.1:0-29146 GCA_013400855.1 Buphagus erythrorhynchus | reverse complement strand
TGCAGCAGAACTGCACCCTCGCTGCTCCGTGGAGCACTCACTATATTTCCTTCCTCTGCCCTGAAACCTTTTTTCCTCATTGGGGTGAAGCCATGCAGTTTCGGCAATATTTTAATATAAATTTTAGTATTTTAGTTTCTGAAGGTAGAGTAGGCATAAAGCAAAGGTAGGAGGACATACAGAGAGAACTGCAGGGAGGTCTCTGCAGAGGTGCTGCAGTGTTTGCTGCAGGTCTCAGCAGCTGGGGCTGGCTATCAGGGGTGCATAGTGTGGCTGCTGGAGAAGTGAAAGCTCGCTGCTGGAAATGAACAGAAGTAGTATGTTGGTTCCTGTGATATTTTTTCGCTTATCTTATATTTACATATATATGTACACAAACAAGGGACGGGACTGCTGGAGCAGCCGTCTTGAAGCCTTTATTCCATCACAGTCATCAGTCTTATTTTACAGAGTTAAGCACGGGAGATGGAAACAGCTTCAGCTGCTAACAACAGCAGACAAAGTTCTCTTTGTTACAGTCTTTTAACAATTTTCTAGCCAGCAGCATAGTATTAAGAGCTGATAAGCATTTGCTTAGGCCAATTAATAAAACTGCACATCTTGCTTTGAACAATGCTTGCTTGTAATAGCTTAAAACAGTGGATAAAGCTTCATTATTAAGCTTACATATTTCTACTATCTTGCTTAACATATTTTCCTGAGGCCTGTCTCTACACAGCTCATAGCCCTATTGTTTCTTGCCCTTGCATCTTCAGCATTCTTGCATTTCTCCATCCTGAGATTTACTTTTACGCAGCTTTCTGAGAGTCTTATACCTTTTATATTTCTCACAGTAGTGTTTTATTAAAGTATGTATTTTGAGATAAGCTGTGGTTTTCCTTGCTGATTTTGATGGCAGCTGCCAAGGCTGGAAATGCCAAAGCCTCAGTCACGGTGCCCAGGGGAGAAGCTCTCAATCAGCCAACGTTCCTTCCCTGGACAGTGCAGCTGTTCACCTGCAGCCTTGTGTTGCTCTTACGCTTGTGTTTTCTTTTTGTGTTGAAATGTTCTCTGCAGAGTTTAGCTACTTTTTATTTCCTTTCTAAAGCAGTTCCTGAAGTTTGACACTGCTGGGGGGTTAGGGTGTTCTTTGTTTTTTAGTTACTTGAGGGTTGGACAGATTTTGTATTTCTGAATCTTGGGGACAGTTATGGTCACCCCCTTCCCTTTCCAGCAGTGACCACAAATGTTTGTTGCCAGCATAACTGTGTTCTGTCTTTAGGCCTTGGTGATCAAGAACTGTCTTTGGGAAGCTGTGTAGCTCTCACATGTTCCCTTGCAGGTGTTGTTCCCCCAGATAGTAAGGGGAAATGGGATACAGCCATGTTCTAGATCTTGGAGGACTTTATAATGAATCTTATGGTCTTGAAGGACAAATTATCCATAGGTGTGTCATTTTTATATGCTAACAGTCTTTATTTTAGCAGTTTCTATGTTTTTAATTTTCTCTTTGTGCCCATGTCTGTTTATAGAGGCTGAAAATTCTGTAGGCCTTGGTGTAGGAAAGATGAACTGGGGGAAAAGAATCATCTGGCTGAGGAAAGGAAGAGTTGCCCCAAGGTTTTTGTGTGCCTCACAGTCATATGGGAAGTTAATTACTATGTTTATTTGCTCAGCTACTAATTGAGTTTAAAAAAAGACAATCTCCTTCAACCAGGGTTTAAAAATCTGGGAGCAAAATTCATAATACCAGGAATGATTTCTACACTGAGTTAAATTGGAATTGCATTGCATTTGCATTGTGGGGACAAAACCACAAGATTATTGAGTGAGATGTAAAGATCTTGACTACTCCCCTGAGTAATTTTCTGGGAATTTGCTGTGCACTCTGCATTTTGTGAAATGTATATAGGCTCCAAGAGTGTAAGTGTTAATCTTGTGCTGTTTAAAAGCTGAGGGGGTTCCCTGTGTACAGAGATGAGATTAAAGCCATTGCTGCCTCTTAGGTAATTCTTGGCTCGGTTGATGACCAAGCTGTGGTGATGACTCTTCTTTACAGGGATGTTTCCTTTCTTGTTTGGGTTAGCTCTGATTAATGAAAATAACTTGGGGGATCACTGCTTTCTGTTAGGTTTCCCAGATGTTTTATTTTTCCAAAGCAGTGGCAAATTTGAGTTTGCGTCACTGTGGTTATGAGTGAGTCTTGTAGAGGAGATGGAGCGAGCCCAGTTTTGATAAAGAAGAAGAGAATTTTGCTTTAATGTGCCAGGTCTAGGAGGACACAGCCATTATTGAAGAACTTCTGCAATTCAGGTGAAAGTAAAAATGTTGTACTATTGTCTGTTAATAGGGTAAAGCTCCTGAGAGAGAATGGTGAAACTGAGGATCACTGAAGTTGAGTTTGTTGACTCAATCAGTGCTAACTGTTGCAAAGTGTTTGGATGCACTGTAAATGTTTCAGGTTTCCTGGGTTGGAGATTGCTCAAAAGTGAACTAAATCCAGTTTGTGTTGTGGTTTTTTTCCCTACAGGTTCTGAATGAAAAAAAGCTTCAAGAAGTTGACAGTCTGTGGAAAGAATTTGAAACTCCTGAAAAAGCAAACAAAATGTAAGCAGCTTTATGTGGGGATAGCAGTGTGGCTTGTGGAAGGACTACAGGAAGGCTGCCTGTAGTTACACACAGCTGAGGTTCAGAATGAAGTATTGATTTTTGGGTTTCAGTATTGTAAAAGCTGTGAGCAATGATAACGTGAAGTTAGATACTCTGAGATGCTTACAATGGAATATCAAAGTGAAAGACATACCTTACAGTGTAATTAAGCAGCAGCAGTCATTACCATGTGTCACTAAAGCAAAAAATTGAACAATATTTTAAGGTGATGTGGGTGCTTTGACAAGAACATCCAGGCTTGTCATGCTGGAAGTGTCAGTGAAATGACAGGGTTTTGTGCTCACAAGAAATTATTTTGGGAAAACTAAAGCTTAATCCAGATGGAACTATGTAAAATCACTGTGAATTGAGAGCTAGTGTTGTTGCCCATGCCATCAGTGAGAGTTAGCACCACTGCAGAGTTGCACAGGGATTGCAGTGTCCACTGATCAAGCTAGCCTTTCTAGCAAATTGCCCTAAAGCTGGGGACAATGGTGGATTCCTTCCAAGTCAGTCTGGTGTTTTTATTGGAAGATTTCTTACCAGCTTTGATTATAATGGATGCATCTGAATGAGCTATGCCTTTAATATTTATCCTGCACTGTAACGGTACTTAGAGCAGAGACCAGAATATCCCACATCTGCCGTGCTGTAGTGTGGTTAATCTTGTCCTGGAGACATCATCTTGGCCACTTGTTATACAGGATGTGGCTCTTAATGGGATCTCTACTCTGATAAAAATAATTCCTCTTTTGCCTTTTGAAAAGGCATCAGTGTAAGCCTGAAGCTTTTGTTGGGATCTGCAAATGCTTAACTCAAGTATTCAGCTTTATCTATGACCTTGCTTCCTTTGCAGATACTTGACTCACAAAGAGCACTGGTTAATCAGGGCTGGATTAGTTAAATGCCTGTCCCTGACAAGGAATTTACTGGATTGAGATAACTGCTTAACTGTAACTATATTATCAACACCACAGCCTGTGTGAGGGGTAGAGGGAAGCTGTGCCTAAGGATCTGACACAGTGTGGTTAAACACTGTTCAGATGATTCTTGGCTCTGGTCAACACTTCAGGCATGAAAGAAATTTTTGTTGTTTGTCTTAAGCTCACTCAGAACTTGTATTCTAACATCTAATTACAGGGGAGGACTTGAGGATTCATGGGCAATGAATCAGTTCAAATTTAAAGTCTTTGAAGCTGGATTTGGTTGAAAAGCATGTTAAATCTGAGCTGTGCAGGCTCTGCATTCCACAGAGGCAGAACATTTCCTTTTGAAGATGAGTAGGAAGATGCTATCATCAGTCAATCAGGGTGCAGTGTTGAAATTTAAATGGATGATGTCTGTATTTAAATATGAACTACAAAGCAAAAAGGGGGCATTAGGTTTTCTGGTGTTGTTAGTCCAAGAAATACCAAATCAAAATACCTTTTTCTTTTTCCTTTATATAACTGTTGTGGGACCCAGCTGAAAAGTCACACCAGACTCAATTGGCCAGTTTAGTGCTCTCAGTCCTTTTTGTGGGTCTGCATATTGATCTCAGCTCTCTTGAAGCCTAAGGGAAAAGAGAGGAGTTGTAGTAGCAGAGGCAGAAAAAAGAGAAGATGGTTCTAGCATGTGGTTTATGTACGCTTGTTTACACGCTTCTATTTTATTTCTGTAGAGTAAAGCTGAAACACTTTGAAAAATTTCAGGACACAACAGAAGCACTTGCTGGTAAGTGAGTTAACGCTATTATTGCAAAAAAGTCAAATCTCTGTACTGCACTAGTCCGCTCATTACTTACCTGTGTCCATGCTCTTTTTCTTTTCTTAGCTTTGAAATTATAGTTTTTTTTTTTAAAGTGAGCTGGTTTTGGTGGTTATGAGGTCACCTATCCAGTCTGTAGTGCAGTGAAGATGTAATAAAGTCTAGTTTTTTCCTTCAGTGCATATTTTTAAGCAGCTTACAAATGAGCACCATATAAGTTGTGACTGGTACATGTAGCCTGTCTGTTGTCAATGATGGATTCTTGTTGAAGCTGAATATCACTGATTTGAGTCAACAATTCGTCACTACCACTGAGACAACAGACGAGTATTAGAGAGCATTCACTATTACAGCCACCTGGGTTTTATGGACACATGTTATGCCTGTGATTTTCAGCCTAAAAAAGGTCTGTGTTCTCCTTAAATTCGGGAGTTCAAGCAAAATGGAAAGCCTTATATTCAATGATTTTTACTAATTCTAACTTAAATGCTTGATGTGTGGTCTGGTTTAAACAGAAATGGTAGGAATTCTAGGCAATAATTCAGAAATGGTGTGACAATTCTGCTGAATGTGCTGTATGACTTCAGTAGGTGAATGTTCTAGATCACATTTCTAATTAAAGAGCAGTTCTTCATATTCTGATGCAGTGGGGATAGCTTATAAAGGAAGCAAGCAAGAATGGAGACAACCATCAAACATGAGATGCAAGTGAAAGAGCTGAGATTGAAGCTGTTGTACATTCCTCTCCATGGCATATTTTTTTGATTTTGTTGCTTTTGCATAGGTTTGGGTTCAGTTCATGTATAGTTAGGCTGATAAAAAAAAAAACAAACAACAAAAACATCCAAAACTTTCTACTATTTTGCTTCAAGTTGACTTACCTGTGAAACCTGAACCTGAGAGGTTCAGACTACTTAGGGCTCACTTATTTTGTAAGGAACACTGTGTATGTAACTGTTGCAAGGGGGTTAGATGCTATTGGCCAGCTTGCAGGGTGGAAAATTATCTGCATTTCAGATGGGTTGAGAGGAAACTCAGCACAGCACTTTGGTTTCACTCTTGCATGTAGTTAGGTTCTGGAAACCAAAAAACACTGGCTGCTGCTCTGTTACTGTGATGAAGATATGTCAATCACAGAAGTTCAGTGGAGCACAGAGCTGACCCTCAATGAGAGTTGTATAAGTGCTTGCTTAAAATATATTGTGTGGGATTGCAAAGCTTTTACAGATCTATTAATATTTGAGAATGAAGAACGTCCTTATAAAGATTCTCCTGTCTGCATGCTGTATTAAAAGGGTCTGTCTGGCTGTCCAGTTTGGCACCATTCCTGGGGCTTTAGATAGTACATTATCATCACCAGAGAATGCAAATAAGCCATTACTCAATTTAGGATATTATGGTTGCTGCCTAAGGGACCTGGCAAATGGTTGGTTTATTAAACGGTGCACAAAATATTCCCATATAGCCTTGTCGTTGGAAATGTTAAACATGTATCTAAAGCATATGGTATACTGTTTGTAGAGATCCTTAAACAAAATCGGCAAAAATAGAACTGAAAACATATGGAGAAAGGAGAGGCAACTGGGAAAAGGGTTTTTAATTTAGGCCCTCAGAAGAGGAAGTATATAATTTTCTTCTATTTTGATTTTTATTTATTGCTTGGTGAAGTAGTATTGCAGCTCAGACTAGAGCTACTGTGGACATTTAAAATAAATACATGAAGTTAGGAGTAATATTTTTGCAGGTTTTAGGAGGGGAAAGAAACAGCATCTTTGGTCTTTTTGTTTCATACAGCATCCACAGCTCTTGTAGAAGGCAAGCTCAGCAAGAACTTGAAGAAGATTCTCAAGAAGATAGTGGCAAAAGATGCCCATGAGCAGTTGGCTGTGGCAGATGCCAAACTTGGAGGTGTCATCAAGGTGATAACTGATTTTGCTGTTTTTCCTTTTGTCTCATGCTACTGAAGTGCTATAGTCAGATTCCAGAGATTTTGCAGTTACTGGCAATGGTTTACACTGCCAGTGCCGTGTTTGCAGCATAGAGGATAGTTAATCCTAGTATGTGTACAGGGAAGATGTCTTGAGTACACAGGTGAGTGATAGGTAAGAATGCACTAAGCTCTTCAGATTTGCTTGATTTCTCTCTTAAACATTGGTTATAAACCCAGCAAGTAAAAAATTAATTTTCCTAATGATCCAGTCTAGAAAGAGTGGGGGGAGGAACCAACAAAAAAACCTGAGCTAGGCAGACACATCTTCCTCCCTAACAGATGCAGCAACAGTAGGATGGTGATTTATTGGCTGTGTTGGGAGGGTGCATTGTTGTGCCTTCCTCAGTGTGCAGGCAGCTGTGCACACCCCTTGGTCCTTGCCTGCCAGAGGAAGAAAGAGGTTCACTGGAGGTGGACTGCCTTTTCCAGTGTCTCCTAGGTGTCAAATACCAGTTTCCCATCTCATGTCCAATTGCTCCCTGTTCCACTGAACTTTGTTCTGACAACCTCCTCAGTCTGTCTTAGGAGACTGTGTGGGCTGCAAGATGAGGGTTTAATGTTAAACTGAATAATAGCAAGGACTTTGAACTAATTATTCAGTCTTGTTCTCTCAAAAAGACAAAGCCCCCAACCCTCTACCTCTGAATTTTCTTTCTGTGGCCAAACTGTTTCTAGTAAACTTCAAAATGTTGAATCTTAAGTTGAATATTCTACGTAGCAGATAGAGCATTAATTATAAATCTGCTCTTCAAGGTGGAATATTAACTGTGTAGGGAACTGGGGATGTTACTACCCTGGGCATCAAAAATGGATGAAACTTGTGTGATCATGGGGTTGCAGTGGGAAAACCAGTTACAATGATGTAAGGCTGCTGGAAGAAGGACTGCAGAGAAATGTTGTGTTGTGCCTGACTTCGGACTGTTGATTTCCACACTGCAGGAGAAGCTGAATTTGAGTTGTATACACAGCCCAATGGTTACAGAGCTGATGAGAGGAATTCGCTCACAGATTGAAGGGCTCATAACAGGCCTCCCTTCTCGAGAGATGGCAGCTATGTGCCTGGGTCTGGCACACAGGTGAGTTCCTACAACAGCTCTATTTCATCCTGTCTGCCCCACTCCTGTGCCCCTGTCTGTGCTGTGCTGCTTGAAGTGTCTCTGAGTATGTGGCATGGTCTCATAGTCTGTAAGTCAAGATACTTTTGTATCTGAAATCTTGTTTTACAAAGGAAGAGCTTTCCAGTTTCCACCCACCCTTTAGGAAAAGGCTTCATCTTCACCCAAGTGGAAGCTGGTAGCTTTCCTTTTCACGTTATATACTTCAAGATTTCATCTGGAATGTGTCTGGAGCAGTCAAGGGAGTCTTTTAAAGCTCCATTGCCACTAAGAGACAAAGTGGAGACCACAATTTGATGATTTGTGCCAGAATAAATACCCATATCATAGATAATGCAAGTATTAAAGGCAGGGTTGTTCTTTCCACCTTGTTCTTGCTGCTTTTTAGATTTAGTGGAGTAGTAGTTAAATCCAAAGTTGTTGGATCAACATGGGATCAAGCACCCATTACCGAGTAATTTTTAAGTTCATATTCTGGTATGAGCTTGTCCTGTCAGAAGCCATTGGCAAGTTAGAGAAATGCTTTGCTGTAGCTAATTCCTTAAAAGTGTGCTTGCTTAGAAAACAGACACTAATACCGGAAAAGGACTTTTAAGATGCAAATCCTCATTAATACCAAGTGTCTTTCACTGTAGCATACAGAGAAATTGTTAACATTACATTAAAGCCAGATGGTAATGAGCTTTCTCAGACAGTGAGAATCTGTTCCAGGAGGTTTATTTTGTTGCTTCACATTAGTGTTGCTGGCATTTGCTACTAGGGAGGTGCAGTTTTGTGGATTGCCTCCAGCTGCTGCCCAACTGGAAGTGCTGTTGACAAATGCATTTTGTGGGGAACCATGCAGAAAAACCAAGAGCCAGTTAATTTCCTGCCACAGCACTCGTATTCAGTCTGCTGCAGGTGGTACAAATAACCTTAACTTTCCCTTTCACCCTGGTCACAGGGTGTGGGAGGGACACATGCCAGGGCTGTTATGAAGTTTGTGTCGGTGTGGCTTCTGGCCACAGCTGAGAGCAGTCAGTGGCACAAAACTGAGCTTGGTTTCAATGAACCTGTGGACAACTGTATTGGTGTTAAAAAGGAACAGGTGGGACATTCTGCAGCAGGATGTCAGGATGCTGATGAAGCTGTATTTGTGTCTCCTCAGCCTTTCCCGATACAAGCTGAAATTCAGCCCAGACAAAGTAGATACCATGATTATCCAGGCAATTTGTAAGTATATTTAAAGCTTAAATTATTAATGGATTTGGCTTAGGATAGCTGACTCCTTTACATTGACTAAAAAGAAAAGTACTGCTGTCAATTTCCTCCTAAGATGTCTTAGTAAATTGGGCACTGATGTTCAGCTAGGCATAAAGTGTGTTTTCTCAATAGAGTTTTCCACAAGCACGAACATTTTTAGGGCGATACAATAAACTGGCATGCACTTTTTCTTAGCATAGAAATCAGTTGAACTAGAGGCAGTGTTCGTTCAGTCCTCTGAGGGCTTTCCTTCCCAACGTGCTTCTCTTCTGAGTGGTGCTGGAAGAATGGGCCCCACAGGATAGCATTTCCTGACCCATCATTTAGGTGGTATCTTGCATAGAGGGCAATGTAGGAATAGACTCCTACGTTAGGCGTGTAAAACACACTGCAGTGTGTAATGCTGCATTTTTTCTTCTTGCTTTCTAAATGGAAAACAGACTGAAACAATTAAAGCAGCTAGGAAAGCCCTTGAAGACACACACATCGTAATCTGCACACTGGCTGTGAAGCAGTGGTGAGAAATCACGTTTGGAATATTAATTCCCAGACTGTTGCCAATGATGAAACATAGTTAAACTGAAATTAATGATGTAATTCAGTTCCTTCGTCACTACCACTGAGACAACAGATGGGAATGTTGGTATTGCATTAGCAGGAAATATTTTAACCTCAGGGCTCTCTAGCAATATATGCTGTAGGTGCTCTACTCTAATAAACTATAAATCTGGTTATTTGTTGTATCTAGTAAATGGTGAGCCCGCTGGCTCTGTATTTGGTATATTTATATTATAACAGCAACTAAAAGGCTTGCTTTTTTAAATCAAGTAATGGAATACAAGATCAGTTTATTACTATTAAAACATTTTTTCCTCAAAGTTAATTGGATGGCTACATTTTACATCAACTTGTGTATAGCATTTTGGCTAAGAGGAAGGATAACTGTCTGCTGTTCTCCTTTTAGGGGAATGTGCTTTACAGCTGTTAGGGAGTTTGTCCAAGATGATCTCAGTGATAAAACTTTGAGGTCACACTCCTGGGAATTCGAGCATTTTTATAGTATTGTGCCTGGTATTATGCAGTTCTCTGAAAAGTAAACACTTCTAGTGTACTGCAGTTTGGTTTATTCCAGTATTTATGGAGTGGAATACTTCAGGTAATTTCCCTTTACACTGTTTAAATTGGTTTGGTTGAGAGTACCACATTTTTAGGTTGCCCTTTTAGAAAAAGAACTCTGTCCTTCTTTCTTTTAGCGCTTCTTGATGACCTGGACAAAGAACTGAATAACTACATCATGCGCTGTCGGGAATGGTACGGCTGGCACTTCCCCGAGCTGGGCAAAATCATCACAGATAACCTCATGTACTGTAAATGTGTGCGGAAAGTCGGTGAGTACTGAGGGCAGCCGAGCCTGGGGCATGGCAGTGAGCACGGTGTGAGTGGCACTGGTGTGAGACCCACTCACTGCTCATCACCCTGAGCAATGCTGCCCTCAGCAGCAGGGCAGGTGGAGGGTATGTTTGCATCTGGATGTTGGTGCAATTTGCCATTTGGAAGCTTAAGTGAAAACTAATGCCACATCACAAACCAGTCCTTCATGGACCACCAGCACATCTTAGAATCACAATTAGTCAGCAGACCAGTTTGGAAATGAGCTCCTAATAAACTGATGTAAAGAGAAGTGTTGCCTGTCTCTGAATGTTCTTGAAGATGGCAGCTACTAGAACTACTCATAAGAGCAGAAAGAGTGACTGCTATCTTTTGGACACTTGCCTCACCTCTTGGGCTCATGTGCTTTGTATTGATGATTTTTTTTTTTTTTTTTGCTTTGTTGATTTTTTGTAATAAAGTTTGCAGTCCAGAGAGAGACTTGTGATTTTAAGGGAGCTTTTTTTTCCCCCAGCTGCAGAAACAATGAAATAGATTTGTTTAGTGGTAAGTGACTGCTTCCTGGAATTCTTTTCTTGTAATATTGACACTGAAAATTTTGCAGCAACCAGCTACTGAAAAGGTGAAGTATGCAGTATGGGCTTTCTGAGGTTTTTTCCTAGTTTCAAATTTAATATTTCCAACCATTCCTAGCAGGTATAAACATAAAGTCAGAACACTGACATATATTTTAGGAATTTGAAATACTGTGATGGCAGACTTGACTCAGTGTTTTTACTTTGGCCTTTTATCTTCATCTGTTTCTGTGGTTTTTTTACTAGTTCATCTCGCCCCCAGCACAAACATGCTTTCATCTGTCCCCCACAGGAGACAGAAGCAATTTTGCTTCCTCTGATGTTTCTGACATCCTACCAGAGGAGATTGAGGAGGATGTGAAGGCTGCCGCTGAGATTTCCATGGGGACAGAAGTATCAGAAGAAGACATAAACAACATAATCCATCTCTGTGATCAGGTATGTACACATGGATGGATAGGAGTAGCACTCTATTTTAGCTATTTCAGAGCCACTTCTGCTAAGGAGAGCTTTTCCTAGGGCAGTGCTAATACTTGAGATGGCAGTGATGATTCCTGTGTTGCTCTCCTGATGTTCAGACATGAGGGTGCACAGTCACTACCTCATCTGAGCCGTCTCAGGCTGTTGATGTCTGCACAAGGCCTTCTGACAGTGACAGTCTTACTTTTGGGAGGAATTTTGCTATCATTGTACTTTTAAGTATTTGAGATAATAGCATTGTATCGCCTCTTTTTAATCTGTCACTGTGGAAGCTAGTTGATAAACCCTGGATTAAAAATGGACCACTGAAGCCCCAAAAGAATTAGGAGCTCTACCCTGCTCTCATCTGGGCTGTGTGTGAACAAACACCCTCTGAATTCAGTTGTGCCAGTTGGATCCCTTTGTGACTTTACCAGGGAGTGGCAGGGTTAGGAGTTCCTGTTCTTGGTCTAGACCACGCTGCTTTTTTTATGTGCATTCTAATTGTGTATATTTGTATGGAACAAGAAAAGAGCATGTATCCCATATCAAGAGAATGGTGGCAAAGATTTATGTAAAAACTGAATATTCCAGGGTTTTGTCCTAAAGAAAATGTCCTTGCTAAGTATTTTTGTTCTGCTTCTCTGTCTTTGGCATGTTTTCAGCTCCTTTATCAGGAGTTTTGCTGAGAAAATAAGTTGCATAAGGGAATAAGCGGAACAGATCCAATATACTTTGTGGATGTAGCTCTGCTCTGGGAATATGCCCTATATAAAGCTTCCTGTAACTCTGGCTCTTGGCTGTTTGCATTTTGGAATTTGTTAGTCTTCTACATTGGAATTCTCAGCACTTCCTCTTGTCAGTGTATTTATGTCTTACTATTTTTTGGTCAGCTGATACTGTAACCAAACTCTCTCTGTGCCAGGTGATTGAAATCTCTGAGTATCGGACACAGCTCTATGACTACCTGAAGAACAGAATGATGGCCATTGCTCCCAATCTCACTGTCATGGTGGGAGAACTGGTGGGAGCAAGGCTCATTGCTCATGCAGGTGGGTTACAGTGATCAATGTAAATAAATCTTACATGACCTCATGAGGTTTTCTCTGAGAAGCTGGTCAGCTAAAACCATTATGTAAGGCCTGGTGAACATATCGTGGTAAATGGGGCGAAGGCAGCACTTCAGCAATCTTGAGAATTACCAGCATGAGCTTGGTAGTAGTCTGTGATGACGAAGTTCTCAGTTGGCCTGAATTCTTTTTGGAATATGAGGGCAACTTAAGTCACTACCTCTTCTGAGACACTTACTGAGCCTGCTGCTGATAGTTCAGTCACTTCCAAGGTAAAAGACTGAAGTGATGCACTTCAGTGGATTCCTCTGCAAGCGGCCTGCGCTTTTGGAGCCCAGAGCACACTTGCTAAAATAAAAACTGACTGATGAAACAGGTGAAGGACAGGTCTTTGTATGGAAATCCAAGGGAAGGTTTATTGGGTCTTGAAGAGAGTCCAGGGAGAAAGATAAAACTGGGTTGAGGGCACAGGGTTAAATATGGGATGAAAGATGCAGGTCTGAGGGTCAAGGTCCAATAGGGACAGGGAAAAGTGGTGCAGAGGAGGGGCAGCCAACCAGGGGAACCAGTAGGATAACAGGGGTGGGGCAGTGTGGCAAAACATAGCCAATGGGGGCTCAAGGAATGGAAGAACATTCCAGAAAGGGTACATAAAAGGTGAACAGGGGTGGAAAAACTGTACAAACCAATAGAATTGAAGACAGTAACGTGCCTGCAAAGGCCTATGGGAGGAAGGCACTTCTCACCATAATCTTAGAGGGGTGTTTCTCCTTGCCTGCTCTTGCTCTTCCAGGGCTGAAGTGTTACAGCCTCAGTGACAAGAGCCTTGAACCTCCACAAAAATCCAACGTTGAGCATTTAAAGTCAGACTGGTTCAAGGGAGAATTGTTATTTCAGCTATTTGTGCTGCAGTTCTGTGATAAGATGTTCTTGCTGTCAGATAGCTGGGAGTAGGCATTATTCCAGTGGAATATGTTTTATTGAGTGAGCCTTCTTTCCTGATGCTCAAATCAAACCAAGACAGTTTACCTGTTCTTCAGGAAACAAAGGGAAACAGTCCTCATGGAAATAGATGGATCTGAGCTTCTTACACTATTCGAAAGCAGGAATCTAGCCTGGCTTCTCCTCTGACAAATCACTCTTGCTGTGTCACCTCTTTCTAGGTTCCCTCCTGAATCTGGCAAAACATCCGGCTTCAACAGTTCAGTTACTGGGTGCTGAGAAGGCACTCTTCAGAGCACTGAAGACTAAAAGGGACACACCTAAGTTTGGCCTTATCTATCATGCCTCCCTGGTGGGACAAAGCAATACCAAAAATAAAGGAAAGGTAAATTGCATGGTTCTTTACTAGCTTAGCTTTTTCCAGGGCATGAATATCTAGAGCTTCAAGATGGCTTGAAGTTCACAGTGAGGCTCTTTCCATGACTTGCTTTACTGTGTTGCTTTGTGATGACATGGAAAATACCACTGTCCTACAAATCTTTGAGTATTATTCACTCCTGTTCAAAAAAAAAAAGATAGTATTGTGCATTTGACATACCTGAGCAATAACAAGTGTATTCCTGCTGAGTTAGGATATAACACTGGCTTTCTCAAGGGGTGTGTTACTACTTTCTTCTATGTGATAGTAAACTAAGGTGTTAAAGGCTTTAGTCTTGCTTGAAAATTGGACTGTTTTTGTACTAAAGTTATTTACAGCTTGGTCTTAGTGCTTAGTCTTTCATAATGCAGGTGGATGAATATGTTTGAATTGTGGAGAAAGCTGGATATTACACCTCAGACTAACCTGATCTAAAGGTTGGGGTAGAGTAGGATATGTATAACTGACTTGCTGTCTCAGATATTTCCCTCTATTTATCAAGGAAATAAGGTGTTACATTAACAGTATTTCAGTGTTGAAAGAATGAGATGCTAATTATTTTTTGGACTAAACATTGCTAGTAAATGGTTACTTTGTTGTTTTGTACGTGGGTATGGTTTCCAGATCTGAGTGAATCATTGCCTTATGTTAAGTCTTAGCATTTAATATTATTTTTGGCTTTTCCAGATTTCTCGAATGCTGGCAGCAAAGACTGCCTTGACTATTCGTTATGATGCCCTTGGAGAGAACACCAGTGCTGAAATGGGAGCTGAGAACAGACTAAAAGTAGAGACGAGACTGAGGCTTTTGGAAGAGAGAGGGGTAAGTCTTGCAGAAAGCTGCTTGAAGCTGTCATTCTCGTTCAGGGTATGATTTTCTGACACTGCTTTTTCACTCTTCTCACTCAGTAACGTGTCAGTCTTACCTTGTAGTTTTTCCCATCTTTGGCTGGGTGTGTAAGTTGGCTGCAGGCATTTGTGTGTCTGCTCTTCTTGTTTACAGGGTTATATTTATTTGCATTATACTGAAAAATCTTGATAGTGAACAAGATTAATAAGATCATACCTTTCCATTCCCTACATCTCTACGAATTGCAAAGATAGGCTTATAACTTCATAGCTTCTTTCTCTTTACCTTAGAAGGAGTATTTGTAACAATATTTTTTCCACCCTGGTTCCTAGAATCTGGACAGAATCTGTGGTGCTTAGTCTTAGGGAGCTTTCTCTGTAGCTAAAGCAAGATGATATTCTGCAAATTGCTGCACTGCCCTCCTACCACCTGATGCATATCCTGGCTCTCCACACCTGCTATTCCATGTTGCCATCAGCACAATGTGCTAGGAGAGCATAGGGACTCTTTCTTCTTTTAGGTGACATGCCTGCTGCATGTGATCTTGTGAATGACAACTAGGTTCAGCCTTCCAAGCTAGATCTGATGCCAGTGCTCTAGTACTGGCACCACTAGAACAGAAAAGAAAAATCCAGAAAAACCTGCCCACTCTCTTTCTGGGATGTGAAACATCCCATCAGAACAAAGGCAAGGAGACATGTTAACACTAAAAGACAAACCAGTCACCTGACAAGTACACATTTTAATTTAGTTTGGGGCCTGTGTTGTGGCTTTAAGGTTGGCTTTATGCCAGCTATAGGGTAATACCTGCCCTGATATGCAGTTATTCTTGCCAAAGAAAAGAAGTGCACAAATTTGAGCTGCTTTTGTGAATTTGGATGTTATGTCATGTGACTGTCGTATATTTAGTATAGTAGTAGATGCCCCTTACTTGAATTGGGCTCTTGAAGAGCAGCATTAGGAAGGCCATTCTCACCTCAGCCTTCCTCACCTCAGTTACACTCCCTGTCACTACTGTACACTCAGATGTAAAACTGCTGCAGGTACACAAGAGCTTGACCCATAATATATGTCTGTCTTTCCATTTTTTAATTCAAGAGCTGAATAACTTGTGCTGTGAATTCTTTTCCTTATGAGTAATTTGTTTTTCCTATCTAAATTTTTCTTGTAGATAAGAAGAATAAGTGGCACTGGAAAAGCCTTGGCCAAGACAGACAAGTATCAAAACAAGAGGTGAATAGTTTTTCCTTTCAGCTTGGCTGAGTAAAAATAACTCCATGTTTTTGTTTCTGAAAAGCTCTTTGGTTGTGGGCTGAGTTGACCTAAGATCCGGAAAACATTTCCTATGCTTTTTAAACATTGATAATAAGTTCTGTTGCTAATAAGACTTTTCTTTTTCCCAGATTTTCTAATAGTAAATTACTGACATCATCAGATAGCAAGTACTTTAGGTGCTACCAGCAGCACCCTAAAAAGCAGGGTGTTAATGTATAGCAGCTTTATTTATTACAATTCCAAATGAAATAATTTGGAGAAAATCAGAGCTTGAATTAATTTCTTTGACATGGAAGCTGTCCTAGAGACCTACTTAACCATCTTATTCTTAAAAAAAGGAAAAAAAACAGACACCACTTGTTCTGAGCAAAGCTTCACCTTCTTGTTTAAGTCTTATAAGTAATACGTCTTAAGCAATAAATAAGGTCTTTAGGTACTGTGGACACTGTTAAAACAGTTTCTGGTACCCAAAGTGACACTGTAAATTGCAACTGGGACAGCTGAACATCTGAAGGTTTAAACAAGGTATTGTTAGTCTGCACTGTGACATGTGGGTTTATTGCTTAATTTGGTTGCAGGCTTCTTGCTTAGCTTGGCCTGCTTATTTTGCTGATCCTTTGGTGTAGAGGGCAAGAGCTTGGCAAAACCAGGGCTCAGTGCTCATTCTGAGAGGAAAAATTAGCACTGTTGCACCCATCTGCAGCCCCCAAACATCTTTCTGGAGTCGAACTGTAACTTCTATTTCCATATGCCAGGCATTTCCAAGTGTAGTGACGGCTGTGATTTCTGGAGCAGCTTTTGCAGACAGTGTCAGTCAGTAAATGAAGCATCAGGGCATGGCAGGAGGCAGGAGCTGAGGGAGGAGGTTGTTAAAGAGACAACATAGATTCTGGGGTTTGACCTCTTGAAATGAGGAATCATGAACTCCTGCCAGGACATGTTTCTGCTGTTAGACATGCTTTGCAAACATGTCTAGGCTTGGGGAGAATCTGAAGATAGTTCCTGGCTGTCTGGCATAGTCTGGCTGCCTAAAAGGAAAACTAACTCAGTACTTGTCAAATTGTCTTTGTAGTACAAAAATGGCAGTACTGCATGGGCATGTTAGAAGGGCTAAAATAGTGTTTTAAGGAGATGGGCAAGAATCTTGGTCTTGTATGGAGCTATGGATTTTTGTATGAATTAGCTAAATCAAAGTAATGTATCAGAAGTTAAATGCAAGTTAGTTTTTAGAGATGAGGTTCAAGTGAAATGTTTCTGTATGCTTTCCAACAAAGATGCAAGAGATGCTATATTTGTCTTATTTATGGTTTTGTGGTTTTGGTTTCCATGTTTTGTTTTGTTTTTAATTAGCTGTATTATGGCAATGACAAGGAAGCCAATGAGATCTCACTCGGGTTTAACTGAAGCAGAGTCCACCTTTTGCAAAAGGCTGTGTAATCCATTTCTTTAAACCATAAGAATACCCTCCTGTGTTTAGAAGATGAGTTGATGGTACTGTCTGCTGGCATTACCATATGCTTCCCAGCCTAGTCACTCAGCTTCAGTTGCTTTCATAACCTGTGCAAGGTAGCTACTTCAGATTCCTATTTTAGAAAAGTTCATATGTTCATTATGTGGCTGAGGAGGAAATATTTTAGACTTAGTGTTTTAAAACTCTTTTTTTCTTCAGTTGGAATTCTATTCTGAGTAAGAAAAGAACTGCTTCATTGCTATTTGATGATTCAGTTGCCTCTTACAAGTTCCAGTTAAAGAGCACTGGATTTCAGGGTGGCTGGTTCTCTAGAGCCTGTAGAAGAGTTTGGTACTGAACAAATGAGAATATGGAATAACTGAGAAGAGGCAGTTTCAGACATAGATTAGATGTTTGAATGTCCCATAAATTCAGTGATAACAGGTGGTACAGCAATGAGCCATAACATTACACTGCCTTGTGAGTTTGCCCTGTCAGTATAATGGTGGAGAGGCAGTGGAGAAAAAGCAGAAGTAAAGCTACTTCTAATGCTTTGTATGTGTGTGTGTATATGTATTATTACCCCTAGGGTACAATTACAGGGTAATATACCAAATACAATACAATAATACACCAAATGATAGGGACCTGTGTGCTTGTGACCATATGGCTATGCTGGATAGGCTTTCAGCATCAGAGAAATCAATGTAATGGGTAATTCAAGTGCTCTGTAGAACCTTGAACAGGTTAAGCCAGGACCAAACTCTTGGTAAACTGGTATTTTCTTTTCAGATCAGACAGTTGTACTTTGTAGGGTGTCTCTTCCCTAGTCATGATTACTGATAAAGGCACTGTATATTCGAGGGAGAATCTCACTACCTGTAGATGCTTTGTTAGCTGAGCAAGATTGATTTTCAAATATTCTTGGTAGGTTGTGTTGGAAAGTTTATGTTCAACTGCAGGGTCTTACCTGAAGGTTTGCTCTTCTTAATACATCAACTGACTTTTTTCTTCATTACAGTGAAGTAAAGGTTTATGACCCCTCTGGTGACTCTACACTTCCTGTTGTTTCCAAGAAGCGCAAAATTCAGGAGGTGGATGAACAGGACACAGGGGTTGCAGTGAAAGCAAAGAAGTTCAAAGCAGAGATGAAAGGTTGGTTGCTGTACCTGTGCTGCTGCCATGTCACTGTTTGCATTGGGCAGTTGGGCTTAGCATTTACAGCCAGCCACAGTACTTGGGTATTCTCCTTGGGAATGACAGTGTATTTAAAAAAGGTGATGATCCTTTATAGGCTGACCAGACTGCAGTCAAGACTACAAGCAGTTGTAAATATATAAGAACATCTAAAACCAAAACTACTCATATTCTTGCAGAATTTCTTGCTCAGCAGGTTTGTATTTAGTATTTTGAAGACAGAAAATCTGCTCTCTGTAAAACCAGAACTTGCCCTATTTTCTTTCAAGAATACTATTTTATTCTGTCTAGAAGTGTTTTCTGGCATGTTTCAACATATAAAAAGGTCAGAATTTGACATGAAATGACACTTGCAAATTTCCGTCTGAATTTACGTAATGCATGAGCAATTGTTATTCTCTGGGGAGCTAAAACTGAACTATGGACACAGTTGTTCTTTCCTTCTCTGATAAGTTACTGTGTGAAGGAATATTTTGAACTGTGACTGCAAAATAATCTAGTTTAACATTATGGTTCGTTTTAAGAAACATTCTGTTCTCACCAGTGTTTAACTTGGGAGGGGAAACAATGGGGAAAAAGAAGATGACTTAAAGTCACTTCCCTGAGATCCAGAGCCAGATCTGGGCATGAACTACTCACATGTGTTGCCAACTACCCGTGCCTGCAGCAGGTGAGGGCTGTCAGAGCCTTCTCTTTCTGCCTTCTTTGCTGCTTTCTTCTGGGGGATCAGAATGTGGATGTGCTGGTTCAACACCACTTCATGCTCAGGTGATGGAAGGTCTGATCATTCCAGACACTACTTGGTTCATGGTGTCTGTGTGCATGGAGGGACCAACTTGCAGGAGCCTAAACATAGCTGAGAAGTAAAGTTACACTGGAGGGAAGGAGAATCCTTCATGCTGTAAAGCTGAGATCTGAGCCCCAGATTGTTCTCTTGTACTTAAGATAATGAGAAAAGGACATAAGTACTTTGGAGGCTTGAACTTTGCCCATTTGCTTTTGGAGAATGTGGGTGTTCTCACAGCTACTGCTTTTGAACTAACTTCCCTTGCTATAGCCAGAATTGTTCCCTTGGGCTTCCCCTGC
This sequence comes from Buphagus erythrorhynchus, assembly GCA_013400855.1. Lineage (NCBI taxonomy): Eukaryota > Metazoa > Chordata > Aves > Passeriformes > Sturnidae > Buphagus > Buphagus erythrorhynchus. The sequence goes on along the minus strand of VZTT01036377.1, from coordinate 9,715 downwards.
ATTATCAAAGCAAGTGTTGACATCTCACCAGCAGGAGCTTGTTACAGGTGAAATATTACATGGACTTCCAGCCTTCTCTTTTGTAGTTTGAGGAGGATGTGCATAGTTACATTATTCAGTGGCTGTTGCTTTTATACACAAGCCTGCTTGTGTTTGCTTCATTTACTTTATTTCCCGATTGGGAATTGGGTGGAGCTTAGCAGGTGTCCTTGAGCTGGAGGTAGTGTCCAGAACACTTGTGGACTACTGAAATCTGTGCTGTTTGACTGGTTGTTTTTCAAATTTCCTCAAACCTGAAGTACAAGCTTCAGATGTGTTACTTTTTTTCCTTAAAATATGGGTCATTCTTCAAATATATGGTTAATAACTAGCTCCTGCTTTTTCCCAGTTCTTTGTATCAACTGAGTAATTTTATTTGACTACCCAGGCATTAGTCCTAACTATGCCAGTTGCTTCAGACTACAGAATAAATGTTTCCAGAGTTTATTTATCTCATGTCACATTGATACAGAATTAATCCCTTCAACCTGTCCTCTTGTACCCTTGAAAATAGCATTGCCTCATGTTTGCAAATTATATTTGAGCATGGGTACATGGATTTCCCTGACACCTGCTAGACAGACCATAGCCTTGCTGTTTTCCAGCATGATTTCTATGATTGCATAGTGCGCTAGTGGGGACTTGGTGGTCCTAGAAGGTTGAGGAGTTCAGCAAGTCATATAATACATAGAAGAGTACAGAGGAAGTCCCACCATTAAAATTTATGTTGCATGTCCACTTGAATATACATGTGAGCCTTTAATGTCTGCTGTTCTTGGCTCTGTTGTTTTTTGCTGCAGTGCTCTATTCAGCTTTTGCCTGGTCAGAGATAACACATCCAGACAGTGTGTTGTGAAAGAAGTCTCTGCCCCCTCCTTCCCCATGCTGTTTGTGCAGCTGCATAAAAAATGGGGGTGGTAGAAAAGTAGTCCCAGAAAAGAAAAGGCATTCTTCAGCCAGAAATTTTTATTTGGTTTGTATTACAAGAGGAAGGTAAAGGACAGGAAGGAGCTGGGAAGCTGCCACTAAAAAGTTTTGGTCAAGCTGTTGCTTTTAATATCTGTTGTAAAGAGGGGGACAGTATTTTGCATTTTGTCAGCCCAACGTGTAAGTGTTACTGCAAGATGAGATGTGTGGTGTTTTCTCTCTCCCTGTTTGGGGTGCATGAATGGCAGTACTTTGAGTGGGAACTGGCAGGGGGTTGGAGGTTGAGGTGTGACTTCAAGCCACATTCACCTTTTATTCCTGTCAAGAAATCAGGTGGAAGGATTAGTGCCTGAAAAAAGTTACAATCCACTTCAGGAGCTGTCTGTTAAAACCTGTTTTCATGTTGATGAAGGGACATAGGGCAGGTGTTCTTGTGACTCTGGTCTTTGAAGCTGGATGTGGCCAAACAGAATGCATACCACCAGCTGGGCTAGCCAGTGCCCCCAGGGAAGCCTTCAGCTTGCATTTAGCATCAGGATATGGTAGCAGTTAGTGACTCAGGAAGGTATCTCTTGAAAAGAGAAATATCTTAAAATAATGACATTAATGGAGTGAACCCTGCAAGATACAATAGAACAGCTTGACAGGGTGTCTTTACTGATAGGCAGTGTGACTTGTGTGGAGCATTGTCTGGAGGAGGGAGAGTACATCAGGACATCAGGCTTGTGTGTAAAAGCTTTGACAAAAATGGTGGAAAATGGGTGAGTGGAACTATTGCTGGTGGTGTCCAGCACTCACAGGGCCATCAGTCAAACTGCTCTTCAGGGTGCTGCTTTTTGTGCCTCTGTGCCTGAATCAGAGCTATGGCTTTCCTTGTCAGCTGCTGTGTATCACAAAGAAACCCCCACTGGCCTTGATTGACTTAGAAGTATTGCACCTAGAGGGAAAAGGCCAGCACCCCTGGAGCCTTTATCCTCATTCTGGCTGGGTACAAATATGTGAAGTCTTGTGATGAGCTTTGCTAGAAGGCAGCAGCTGGAATCTTCAGGGAGGGCTCTGCTGCTTGCTGTGAGAAGTGACAATGCCTGTGAGTGTCCAGTCCATCATCTGCACTGTAAATTGTGACAGGTTCCACTGCCTTATCATCAAGTCTGACATGTAGGGTAATAACAACAAATTATTTTTTCAAGGTTACCACCCAACATTTTTCTTGGAAATGCATATCTTACCAATCCATGTAGCATAGCAAAATACAATGTGTATGCTCCTGTTATACAGTGTGGCTTTAATACCGTTTATGCTTATTTTTCAGCTACTTTTTCTTTCCCCGTGTCATACATAGGGAGGTGAGGACACTTATTTTTATAGCTGTTTTGAATGCCTTATGCTTGCAGACTGTTTTCTGTGAATTTTGTGTATTGCAGTATCCACTCAAAGTTATATTTACCAGGTTTTTTATCTAGAATCTTTTGCTCTTTTGCTTCTGGTATGTTTTTTAATGTCAGAAAACTGCATGTGTTAGTTGGCTGTATTCTTCTGTAGACGTGTCTAGAAATTTTTTACCCTGAAGCCAACTTTTTTTATCTGTAGCTAATGTTAGGGGCAGAGTTTGAAATGTATTTTTGACTCATATAATCCTTCTTCTGGCTTGAGGAACTAAACTTTTGGCAAAGTACCATCAAGATGTTAGGACGTTATGTGGTTTGGGTCTTTTTTTTGGTAATTGAACTTGTTCTTTTTGGAAGTGGTGAGTGAGTGTTCTTGAAAATGAAATTGATTCTTTCCTGGGGGACATATGGTGAGAAAATATCTTGAGTCATACCTCCAGAAGCAGCTATACATGCCACAAACACCACTGGTTTCAGCATCAGTTTTGTAGCTGCTGAAGGACAGTGGTTGCTACATCATGAACTTAGTAGTGAGTACTGTGTGAAACTTGGTATTCAGCACTGACTCAGCTGTACAAATAAATTTGACTTGGGTGTGCTCCAGTAACAGCCTGGCTGCTGCATAGGCTGTCAGCTTGGTAATGATTTCTTGGTTTCTTTACCTCGAGATTCCTAAGACTGTGGGATGTATTCTAGGAAGCGAGTGGTAAATCACAGTTCCATTACCACGGTGATTAGATAGGGCAGCTGTTGATTAATAGTTCTGAAAAGTAACTCTAAGGTCATTAGTAAATCTTTCCCTGGGTTGACATTCCTCTCAGCTTATATAAATAATATTATAAATAATTCCTGTTGTCCAGGTTAAGAAAGTGTTTCTGCATTAAATACTTGAAGTTGCATTGAGATCTTTGTGATCTAAGCAGTAAAGAAAACTGGTCTGCTTCTTAACAAATTTCCAACATCAGATAGAGAAATCAGTTGTGAACGAGCTACTGCTGGCTAAATGTATTTCTGAGGGTGAATTTAGAGTCCTTTTGCTGCTCATGTGTGGCTGGTAAAAATATTTGCCAAACGGTGGATGGTCTCTTTTCTGATCGAGTACTTGAAGGTAATTTGGCAAACAAATGAAAACATGCAAGCTTGTTTTAAACTCTGGGAGCATCATATAGGAATATGTGTGATGTGAATTTGCCAGGAGAGGTGAATAGTGCTATCTGAACACTGTCACTCGTGTCTTAAGTAGTTGCATCTTTTGATTATAACAGGGAGTAGTTCTGCAGGTAAGGGCAAGGCAGAGGGTAAATAGGAGTCATTGCATCTTCTGATGCCTCATAGCTTTTGCTTTTGCACTCTTAATAACTGTTAACCTGCCTTTCATTTTTGTCCTTCCTATGGTACAGAAGGGACAGCAGTAGAAGATGGTGAACCTGTTAAAAAGAAGAAAAAGAAAAAGGATAAGGAAAAGCAAGCTGAAGAAGAGGAGGTACTGAGTGAGGAACTCCCCACCAGCCCCGTAGTTGAGGTGAGGTAGAATTGCACAGCTGCCTGATTCTTTAGGGGAATGTGTTCTCTCCAAAACATAGAGTGAGGGGTGGGGAGAAATTCTTACATGTATAATCCATGGCGTGCAAATAGTTTTGCACTAGTAACTTTATTTTGTGATATCCATCATTGTAATGTCCAAGAAGATTTACATTACAAAATAAGATCTGAAAAGTTTGTGACTGCAGTGCCTCCATTCCCCTCCTATCCTCTGCCCATCCCCAGCTCTAGTCTTCCCCTCTTTGCATGTTTTCTAGTGGGAAGAGTGTTCCTTGGTGCCAGTCCACAGGCATCTGTCTCCACTTTGGAACTTGTAGGGAGCAGAGGCTATACCTGCTGATTTGATACCTTCTAGCAGATGGGACCCAACCCAACTTTTTTCTCAGTGGTGAAGATTTGTTCTTAACACAGGGTTGAATTTTCTGCTCTGTGTGCATGTCAGCTGCAGGGCCTGAGGACAGCGCTGAGCTGTGACAGTGTGGCACAGCCCTCCTGCCCCTGTGAGGAGCCAGTGCCCTCAGCAGCTGAGGACGGACATGGCTTGGGTTGTGCTCTGCTGAGCACGGCAGCTGGGGTGATGCTTCGGCTGGGAGCCCTGTTGCCTAGCTACACGTGTTGCTTTGCTCTTCCTTGTGCTTTGTTCATGGCAACATTTGTTTGTTTGCAGAATACAGAGAAAAAGAAGAAGAAAAAAAAGAAAATGAAAGATGAGGGTGAAGACTGATGTGGAACAGGGGAAAACACTGGCCCTTGGACAGCTGCTTTGGAGTAGCATTTCTCAATATAATTTGTTTAGCCTCTTGCTGGAAACTAACTTCCCTGTGCTGCAAAAGGGCAAGGAGATGGGCTTGATAGCTGTCTTCTCCCTGGAACAGGATACCCTGGTATCTCTGATAATTAGGAGGATTACTGGTTTCTTTTGTTTAAAAGCTCGCAATAGATCCTCTTTTTACAGCTGGTCCCCACTGATAAGGAATAAAAACATTTTTATGGAGATTTTATGCCTCTGTCTTTTAACTTGTTTGCTGGTTTTTCTAGCCATTATTAGGACTATTTCTAAGATGCATTCTTTTAAATGACTGATCAGTTCTAAAGTTCTAAATGTGTAAATGTTCTGTTGCAGTTTATTCTCTAAAGATTTCAAAGATTGCAATATCCTTAAATTTTCCATAACATGGATACAAATATCTATGCATGATATCAAAGATGCTTTGAACAGTTGAGGTGTGTTACCGAGTCTGCACTGTAGTTCTCTTGATAAAGACTTTTTTAAGCATCTTCCAAATGTTTTTGTTTTGCTGCACTGACTAACAAAATTCAGATGCATGTTTTGAACAAATGTGAGGTAGCTTTGAAATTGTTTCATGGTGATTGTAGCAAGTTCCCTCACTTGATTTAAAAACAAAACTAAGCAAAAAAACAAACAAAAAAATCCAAGAAAAAAAACCCCAAACCCAAGGCAAAATTACTTCTTCAGCTATGTGATAATGAAGCAGAAAAGACAAGTGTTTTATTAGTAGCAGAAATCAGCCATTTGCTAATTCTGCCATTCTTGTGGGAATACAGATGCACTGAAGTAGCATCATGTGATCAAGACTCTGAAACTCTTATGGTGGAAAAGGAGACATTTTTTTTAAACTGTGCTTAGCACTCAGTTTATTAATTATCATGAAGGGGTTTTCTTTTTTTTTCCTTCATGTGTAGTGGTAGAATATTACCTAAACAAAAATTAATTTCTTCAGCTGAGTAACATGTGGTAACTGCAGCCAGTGTAGCTGGTGTTTTTCTCCGGAATACAGGTTACTGAGCAGCTCCCTGGTACTGAACTGCCCATGGCTCATGGCCTGTTAGTGAAGTGGATCCCTGATGAGATTGGTAACAAGTTACTAATGCACTTTTCTACCAATATCAAGAATATGAACTGCCTTTTTTTTTCCCCTTAGGAAGGTTGCAGTGAGTTTAGCTGCTCTAATTGAGATTGTCTGGGTGTACTGAGACCATTCCAGTTCATCGACTTTTTGCTAGACAAGTAAGATGAATCTAAGCTGAAATGTTTAAATGGGCAGAAGAGATATTAAAAAGTATTCATAATGAAATAGAAGAGTTGACTATTAGTGCCTTTAGGTTTTGTTATTGTAAATGCATTTTCAAACAGGAGTCCTTACTCAGACATAGAGTTCAATTTCCTCTGAACTGTTAATGTAGTTTCTTCTTCAAACGTTTCAGATAAATTATGTATGTGCTGTTCAGAAACTGTCCTGTATAATTTACCCTAATCAGAAAATTTATATGAACATCAGTTGCTAGTAGGTCTAATCAATGGGATTGAAATAGAGAAAAACTATTTTTTCATGGCCACTTTTTCTTTCCTTTTGCTTTTTCCTTTGATAACAAGGGAATGAGATTCCCTTCTTTCCTTATGTGGCACATTTTAGTGGTTTATCATTGCAAGCCAATGTCCAGTGCAGGCCAGCTTGCATCTCACAAGGCAGCCCATTGGAGCTCAATCATGAAGCAGCATGTCTTTCCCTCTCCTGCTCCTGTGCTGGGAATGTTGATTTTAATACCCAAGTAACTAGAGCTTCTACTTTATTCTCTTTCAAAATGTCTGTGACCCAGAAATACTAGGTGGAGAAGAGGAAGCAAATTTGAAGCTTTTCAGTGCTGGATAGACCATACACTCATCTGCCATCACCTCTTTTAAGCAGGTAAAGAATACTCTGGGTTCTAGTTTAAACTGTTAAACTCATCTTCAAGACAATGAGCTGCATATCCACAAGGGCTACTGCCAAACATTAGTAAGTGTATTCAGCCCAAGTCCTAAATATGATCAGTGAAAATAAACAGTGGTGATAGACTGCAGTCACTGTAAGCCAGGTCACTGCATTTCAAGTAGCTTATCAGTTCAAGCAGATAAGATTGGTTTGCTCACGCATGGTTTTCCACAAATGATGGTTTGGGCATTTGTGTACAGTCTTGCACCTTAAAATAATAATAAAGCCTACAGTTACAGCTGGGAAATACTACAACCTCTGCACAGAGAAGTGGTGATTCTTGCCTAAGTCGTGTGACAGGCCTTTAATTGACATCCAAATCGTTTATCTTTTTACAGTAGATTTGAGGCTTGTACAGCCTCTCCTGTAAGGAGTAATTGTGTGTTAAAGACATTTATGTAGAACCTGAACTATGGGCCACTAGTTTTTGTAAGGGAGGTGATTCATCTAAAAATGGATCTTTTACTTTGTCTGCTGATAAAGCAAAACCACAATCCCAGAACTAAAGTTAGACTAAGGATAGAGAGTTTGAGTATTCTGAATGCAGAAAGAAGAGTTAGCCAGACTGATGATGGCATTTAAAGCAAAACAGCGAGATCTATGGAACAGAAGGATATAAAATGATAGTATGATCCTTAGAGCATTTTACCAATAGGGGTTACTCTAGGCCAAAGCTAGCAGTGGAAAGTGGTTGATGAACTAGAGCTAAGCCTACAACAGAGTGAATGAGGGTGTTTCAAAGGGATGCTTGGCAGTTTGAAAGGGATATAACATGACTTCTGTAAGTTTTTCTCATGTTCACTGAGAGCTGGAGGGGCAGGCAGCCTTCCTTCACAGCCCACAGTAAATTCTAATTCATAGCTGACAGTCTGCTGGACTGAGCAGTTACAGCCTCTCCTAGGGGAAGGGGTTCCAAGCAGCCTCCACTTCCAGGGACACAACCACCAGCCCAACCTTCTGGGAGCTGCCAGGTGCTCATCTTGAGTGACAGTGGAGCCTTTCTGTGTGTGCTGGTGACAACACCAGCATTTTGTGTTCCCTCTGAGGGGCCCAGTTCTGTGTGAAGTATGTAGGCCTGGCATCTTCTGGCCTGAGGTCCTACCTGTTTCTCCTTCTTAGTCACACTGACCCAAAAGCAAAGTCATGCTGGCTGTCAGCTGCAAAGCACCTGGCAAAATTAGTGGTTTGGATTTTGGTGGGGGATTTTTTGGTTTGGTTGTTTGTTTTTTTTTTAATTTAGGTTGGGTTTTTTTGAGTGGAGTTTTCTGCTTGTTTTTTTTTCTTCTTTGGAACAGAACAGCTGTGTGTTGTGCTGTCATCCCTACTCTGCAGAATGAGCATCAGCGAGTGCAGGGGCTGCTCACTGTTTGCTTCTGCTGGGGCACCCTCTCACCAGAGACATCATCCAGCTTTTTGAGTTGCTACTTAGCACCATGAAAGCCATTGTCAGGAAAATGAGTGTTTTCTTCAGGCTAAGACTGTAGTCTTTTGGAAAACAGACTTTGGGGATTTTGTTTGTTTGTTTGTTTGTTGCTTGGGAGTTTGCCTAGTAGCATTCCCTGTGCATGAGGAACTTTTCATGGGAACACTGGGGGGAACTGCTGCAGCCCTGCCCTGCAGCAGCCCCTCACCCCAGTACCTACAGGCTATGAATGTGCACTTCCTTTCAGACATCTCCTGCTGCCTTGCAGGCATCCTGCTTGCTCCAGCCATCCTGAAATTGTTCCTACCACCCACAGACACATCCTCTGCATGCCTGCCCTGTGTCCTTGCTGATGTGCAGCAGCTCTTGTTGGGTATCAGAAGCCAAGTAGAGGCACCCTGTTTTTTCCCTGTCACAGAATGAGATGGGCAGGCACTGTGTACCACTCCAGGCACTAGCCCTTCTGCTCTGGAGTGATGTTCTCCAGAGCTACCCTGGGATTTTGTGTGTCCCTGCAGTGAGAGGTGCCTGCTGAGACTGGTGTGGAGACACAGAGGTAACTGCTCAGGGGTCACGAAGCCTGCCTGCTGTGGAGGGACAGAACCACTGGTGTTTTTCAGGTAAAACCTTCAGCTCACCCATCCCTCCCAAGCTATTTCTTCACATGGAAAATCCCACAAGTCGGCTTCCTGCTGTCTGTGCTGCATCCTGGTGCCTGTGTGGTCCTTCAGCAAGGCTTCACTTTCACTGGAAAAAAATAATAATTTTATTATAAGCTATAGACAGCTCAGCAGTAGCTTCCTGTTCTCAGGGAGAAGCACAGCAGCATGTTGTCTTTTCGAGCAGCTTAAAACTTTTAATAGAAATCTTGTCTGAGTTGTCAGGTTCAGCCTCTGTGCCTCTCCAGCCACAGGGTATGATGTGCAGCCCTCGGCATCAGCCAGCCTTGCCCCCCACAGAGCTGGTGATGCCCTGAGATGGAGGCTGCCTCTTCTGGTTTACATGGAATGCTGCCAAATGCTCCATCCATGGTTGCACTTCCTTATGCCTAATTAGCCGCTGCTGGAAATCCAGGAGCTTCTGTAGTGAGTGCTTGTCCTCCAAGGGTGAGCCCTAGCTCTGAGCTTTTGTTTTCTTTTCATGTCCTTTGCACTCTGTTGTATTTCATAAGCAAAAGGTTATTCCTCTTACAGCAGTGAGCATCCCTATGTTCAATGACTCCCCAAATTTTCAGCAGTATTAATCTACAACAGATTTTCTGATGTTTAATTTCTCATCCCAGTTACTATCCAATGGAAACAGCAATTTTGTCTCTACAGTCCTCAAGCAAAATACAGTGAGCGGCAGACAGTGATGTTCTTGTGCAAAATTTGTGAGGTACCCTGGACAGAAAGGATGGGGCAAGACTGAAGTGCTAGGATGAAGAAGTGTGAAAGCTGGGCTGACTGTGTAAGCTAGGAAAGGGCTCCAAATGTAAGGGCAATGAATTAGAAGAAGTTGTTTGGATCACAGCCCATTGGACTTGCCACCTTTAATCTCTGATCTTCATATTCCACCTCTTAAAAACTGAGATAATGCGTCCCAAATCCCACAAGTGTACAGGGCTCTCATTATCACATTAT
>VZTT01036376.1:29155-41926 GCA_013400855.1 Buphagus erythrorhynchus | reverse complement strand
TATATTTAATGTATATACTATAATGTATACAGTTTTTATCGTATAAGGTTCCGTTTTCTCTGAATTTAATTATAAATAAATTTTAATTGATTTAAATATAATCAAATCTGCTCATCTGTGTTGGATTCTGCTGGTAGGCAGATTTCTTTTAACAGGTGGAAATAAAACCCTTGGTTTGATCAGTCAGAAGTGCTTTTCCACACTGTGGTCATTGATTTTTGGGGGGAAATGTTGAAGGCATAAGCTTTGTAGTTCTTGTCATAGTGTATGTTTTATAGGGTAAAGGAAACAGGCACTGCTTGGGGTGCAAGGCCTTCTGTTTCTTAGGACAGACCCAGCTAAAAACGTCATTATTTCAATGCTTTGAAGGTTGACAGAGCAGCAGGTTGTGCACACATCCAAAGACAATGACTTTCTTTGAGAATAATTCATATGTATCTAGACAGCTTGTTTATGGCCCAAGCTGCTCCTTGTTTTGTCCCTGGTTACAATGTTCCATTGATGACTGTCAGCTGATGACAGGAACACTGTCGGCTTCTATAAAGCTCTTCCCCTTCTAAAAAGCCTGTAAGCTTAAGGACTTTAACATAATTGTTTCAATATAATTGCTTTATTATAACTGCTCCAATACTGCTTCAAAACCAGTGCTCTATACTAGTAGTTATAGCTACCTACTGTGCTGTAAATAGTTCTGATAAAGCCCTTTTTTAAAAATCAGTATCATTATTGCAAGCAATTTAAATTAATAATTCATTTTATTTTTATGAATATATTTGATTTGCCATCCTTAATCCTGCTGGACAAAGTTGGATAAAGCTCAACTACATCTGTATAATCCTTTGGCTAGAAACCATTGACAAAATCTGGGGCCAAGATTGGATCCCAGATTAGGACTAGGCTCCCCTTTGAGGAGTTCAAAAAGCAAGGAGGTTCTTTCCACACCTTGTGACTTAAAGGAGGGCTTCTCTAATAAACGTTGTCTGAAGCTCCCACTCTGCCTGCAGCACAGATGCCAAACCCCCACTGTTGTCTCAGGTATCTCAGAGCCCACAGCAGCTGTGGACAAGCCCTTCACACCTGTGTTTCACCTCTGGGAAGATGTGCTGGGGAAGCCTGCTGGCCACAGATGCTGCAGGCAGGGCTGCTTTACACACTCCTCCCACCAGAAACTTGATCCAAGGACAATTTCTGGGCATGAAAAGTACACGTTTGTGGAGGGATGGCAGCCCGACTTGGCTTGCTTTGTAAATAAACACCAGGGGTGTGTAATGCAATAGCACGTATGCTTGGCCCCAGCTGGGCTGTTTCTCTATACTGTGTTGTTTTGGTGTTCTGGATCAGAAATCTGTAGGTTTGTTTTTGTACCAGCCACTCAACCACTAAACTGCTTAACCTTCTCCGCAGTCAGCGTCTCGGAAAAGCCAAACACAAGCAGCTCGGGCTGCATGAAAACATGAGCAGCAGACTGGCCTGAAAGCCAAAGGAAAACTGTAATTTACTGGAAGGGAAGGTCCTCTTTAAATTTACAGAAAAGAGCATATATAGAAACCTAACAAAAGCATGTAATGATTGTCTGGCAGGGACCAGGCGATGCTGCTGCGAGAAGTGGTGATGTGGATCAGCTATCAGATGTTAAACACATTTTGTCTTGGCCAGGTCATAATCCCACATCCTTGATGAGGAGCATCTCTTTCTACTATTAAAACTGTAGAGATGCTGTTAGAAAAGCAACAGCTCAGCTTGAGTTGAAGTTGGCCAGAGATGTTGAAAACTGACAGAAAGAGTTCTTTAGGTACATAAACAACAGGCAGAAACCTAAGGGAAATATTGGCCCACTGTTAAAAAGGAGAGGTGAGTTAATCACCAGCATCACTGAAAAAGCAGAGGTTCTCAACATTTCTTAACCTCTGTCTTTGCCAGCACTGCTGCTCTCCACCTTGGGAGAAATTGGATAAACCAGTTGCAGTTGGCATGTATTTAAGTGGAGTCCTGATGGCAGCATAGGCTGCACATGCCAGCAATAACCCTTAGGGAAGCTATGGAAATTCAGAGCAGTGCATGAGCTCCAGGATTGTGCCACAAACAGCAGTTAAGTTGACACTCTACATCTTTTGTGTAGATCACACCAAGCTTTAAGGCAGGGCTTGCAAAGTAGATTTCTTGGGGATAATATATTGATTAAGCAATCGAGCTCATGAGAGCAGAGTTGATGCAGGAGTACAGACACTGCCTGACCTGGCCCAGCAGGCACCACTGCCACAGGACTTGTGCAGAAGGCTGTGTGGTGCTGGGGGGACAGGGAGGCTTGGGGCTGTGCTCTTTCCCTCTGCTTAAGCTCTGCCTCTGACTGACTGGCTCAGCCTTATGGAGTGGATTCCACTTCATTGTTTTGCTTTCTCTCCTCCTTTTCCAGCCCAATTTCCTCAGCTACCCGTGCTCCAAGCCTTCTCCCCTCCCAGCCTTCTGGCTTTTCTGTCCTATTGGCATTTTCCTCCTCAACCCTTTTTTCCCACTGCTGTTTATCCAGCCTTGCCTTTTCCACTATGCGTTTCCACCATGATGTTTCATTTTTCTTCCTCTGCCCTCTGTCAGTGCTCACCTCCTCTGCTCCAGCCTGAGTAAACTGCTGCTACCTCCTTGCTCTGACTGTCCAAAATTCTCAGCCAAATGAGGTTGAGGGACTCCTTAATGAAATTCCTTGGATATCAATTTTGTGCAATAGTCTCCTGCCCATTGTATCTGATTCTTTTATGCTTCCAAGCTTCATTTTATGGTTTTTGAAATGAGCCAGAACAGAAGTGAAAGGAAGATCCTGTAGGGGAGCATCAAGAGAGCCTGTGCTGCCATGGCCTGGCAAGTCTGGGAGTCTCATTTGCTGCCTGGAAAATTTTTGCCTTTATTCCTGTTTATCATTAATGCGTCTGAATGATGATCATTAACACAAAGGAATGGTTCTAGCTGTGAAATAGTCCCCTGTAACAAAGTAAATGACTGCTACACTGGTGATGAGAAAGTTGATGTTGGAGACCTGTAGGTTACTTGATACAGGTCCTGACTCCACTTAGCAGGAGAAGGCTCATGCTGCAGCTAAGGAGGGACCCTTCAGGATGAGTTTTCCCTGGAAAATCTCCCTGGGTTTTGCAGACATCTCCTGTGCCCAAAGGTTAAGGTATTCTGGATGTAAACCACTAACAGGCAGGGATCTTGGATGTAAATCACTAACAGGAGGGAGGGATGTTGGTCTTCAAGCTAATTGCCCGAAACTAAGTTGCTTGAGGTGAGTCACAATCAGATGATGATGGTTTTGTCATCTCATTTGGACCCAGTGTCTGCTGTGGCCTCCCAGCTCTCATGGGTCACTGGAAACAGGCTCTGACACATGCCTGGGGGCAAGATGGGGTTTTCTGTGCAAGAGCTGTGGAACAGTTGCTGTTCTCAGCGCTTCCCAGCAATGAGTAAGTGCTCCTGGAAATGAACGGGTGTCAGGAAACTCTGCCTTTCTCTGACCTCCCTGTGTGCCTTCTCCCTTAGTCACCAGCTGGGGCTGGGTGCTAAGTGTGTTTAAGGTGAGATGCTGTGATACACACAGTCTGGCATGTTCTTGCCCTCTCCCAGCAGAGGAGGATGTCTCCACTCCCCACTTCCACCCTGCACACCCCATCCCTGTAAGCCCTGTATGCTTTCCCTTGCCTCTGTTGTCCTGCCCACCCTAACCAGTGTGTCCTGCTAAAGGGGCTTTGTGGAGGCGTGCTTGAGGAAGCCAGGGAAGTTTTACCTTCCTGTTTGCAGAGCCAGGAGTAGCTTTTTAACAGGAATTATTCTATACCTTTGCTATTGCTTACTTAGTGCTGCCTGGCTCTGGGCCACTTAAAACAGAAAGCCAGTCCCCAGAAAAGAGCAAAGCATTGGTCACTGGGAAAACTAATCTGTGTCCTTCCTCCATGCAGCTCAAACATTACCCAGGCCTGGGTTTCCAGAGCTAGAGAAACCTCCCCCAGGTTGGGAGGTAGAGGTGTTTGTTGGGGTGTGGGCTTGTGTTTCTCCACATGGGGATGTGGAAGGAAAATGCAGCGTTGGTGTCATCCGGAGGAGTTTTGTGGCAGGGAGAAAATTTAATTCTTTCTACACTGGCTGCTGCATCCAATTCTGGAGGGGGAAAATCAAAGGCTTGATGCCCCAGGGACTGAGGTCTGTGGCCAGGCACTGTCCTGGGTCATCCTGTCTGCTCTGGCACACCTGGCAGGAGGGGAAGGTGCTAGTGGGTTTGGCACAGCAAGCTCTGCACCACAGTTAATCCCTGAAAGTCCTGCTTGTTTAAAGGCATGAATGCAGTCTAATAGTTCATGGCTAACTAGAAAATGAGATTTAGTTAGCAAGGTATGCATTAGGACACCAGTGAGATTAAATCACTTGATTTTTAATGACAGCAATAAAATACTTCAGCCCCATGGTACAAAAGCCTCAGCAGCAGCCTTGGTTCTCTCCATGGTTTCTAAGACCAGGCTGTCAGGGACACAGTGACACAACTTCGTGTCAGAGCCTTACCCAGGGCACTGTAGAGGGGAAAGGAAGGGGACCCCTTCCTAGGGATGCTGGGCTCAGGAGGCAGAGCTGTGCAGGGCTCTGGCATGGACTTGCTGTGTCAGACTGTTTTCAAAACAGCTATTCTGCTTCTCTGGGTGTGCAGAAGAATTCCAATAGCCATGAGGACCACAGGAAAGGTTTTTTAAGGGCTCAGAGATATAAGAAATGTAAAGGCACAGGTCAAAAGTGAACATTTTCAAGGGCAGGTAAAGCCCTGAGGCTGTAAACTCAGTGTGGGACAGCTGACTGTGTATAAGTGACAGTCTAGAACAGCTACTGTGATGTGCCCTCCAGGAGATGAGAATCAGCTGGCAAAAAAAGATATTTAGCTTGTTTGCTTTCTCTTTGATCCTCCAATTCTGCTAACCAATCCCTTGGTGTCACTTGTACCAGAAGGGATATGGTGATGTTGTTTCTTACTCTTTCTGCACTTAGGATTTGTATTTCCAGAGCCTGTGGAAATAGGCTGATCTGTCAGCATGCCAGGCACAAAAGGGATGTTTTGTCAAGGTATGTGGCATGGCTCACTTCGTTTGCCTCCCCTTATTGCAGAAACCATACAAGAATTAGTTTCCAGTATAGTTTCTAGCAAAATGCTGATATAATTCAATTCAGTTCATATAAAAGCACTTACTGGTAGCTACTTGTGCTCTTCTAATGCTGCTGGATATTCCATATTTGTGTGCCTGAGAAATAATTTTATTTGGGGTTGTTCTCTCTTGCAATGGCAAGCTGTCATGAAAGACCCCCAGGAAAGAGAGATGTTCTTCTAGTGACTGGTGTTTCACTCCCTTTTTTTATGAGTAGAGCACTGATCAGGCTGGACCCTGCTCTCATTTCAGGGAGCAACTGAGAGCTTTAATAGTCTTTGCTGCTGACACACAGCAGAGACTTTGCTGACAGTTTTTGCTGGGACTGACACACTTTGCTGATGTGACAGACAGAACATGATTCATAAATCATCAGTCTGGCACTGGGATGCTGCTGGAAAATTCCGGTTTAAGTTTTACATGGTACTGAAACAAAGCAGTCTATCACATCTCTCAAGCTGCTCAGAATTCATGTGCATTTCCTTGTGTCTGAAACAAGAAGAAATTTGGACCTCAGCTCCTTCTGAGAGTCAGGCTGATTCTCCAAAGCCTGCAGGTGTTTGGTCTGAGAGATGGGAGAAGATCATTGAGACCTGCAAGAAGCTTCAAGCCAACAGAGGCTGTGGATGGGGGTGCACGAGGCAGAACCCTTGCACATAATACTTTGCTTAACCCACCTCCCCTCAGTGATTGGCCTGACAAATTTTCTGTGCCTTTTCCTGCTTGTTTTTTACTGAAGAAATCTTTCTGTACCCCCTGACAGGCTGTGGGGAGAACTTCTTGTGATTGTGAGCCTGTGGCAATTCCAGTGACCCCTGTCAGTGTCAGATGGATGCGAAATCCAAGCTAAATTTCAATCCTGACACCCTCAGCCTCCTTTGCACCTGCTTGTCTGTGTTATCCACTTGCCCAGACAAAGACCACCCAGGCCACCATGGCCCCAGGTTTTAATAGATGAATCCTCTCACAGGTTTCACAAACAGGGCCAGAAGAGTAATCTGGTTCTAAAAGATTGCTGAAGGGTCAGGAGTCTGGAAAATCCTTTCTGAGCTGTAGCTGTGAATGTTATGTTGTGACAGAGTAAGTCACCAGACTGAATGTACCAAAACATTGTGAAAAACCTGTGAGGGGACAGTTTTTGGATTCCTGGTTTTTAGCAGAAATTTGATTCAAGAAGATCTTCAGGTTTTGTGAAGTGGCCTTTGTGCAAATACCTGGGAATCAAAATATTTGGTCATCTTTCCAACTCCCCTTCCTAACACCTTCCTGCCAGGATGGAGGTACCTTCTGATAGATAACCAGCCATCTTCTGATATCCAGAAAACTAATTCTAAACGTATATGCTGTGTGTATAAACCACTTGTGCTTAGTCATATGTGCCCCTAAAGCCTTCTAACTCAGAATCACAGGATGGTTTGGATGGAAAGGGACCTTAAAGACCATCTTATTCCAACCCCCTGCCATGGGCAGGGACATCTTCCACTAGACCAGGTTGCTCAGAGCCCCATCCAGCCTGGCCTTGAACAATTACAGGGATGGGGTTTCCAAAGTTTCTCTGATCAGCCTGCTCCAGTGTCTCACTGCCCTTACTGCAGAGAATTTTTTCCTAATATCTAATCTAAACCTGCCCTCTGTCAGTCTAAAGCTATTTCCCTCTTGTCCTTTCTGTACTCTTGTACAATGTCCCTCTCCATCTCTCTTGCAGCCCCCTTTAGGTACTGGAAGGTGCTGTAAGGTTTCCCTGGAGCTGAGTCTTCTCCAGGCTGAACAACCCCATCTCTCTCATCCTGTCTTCACAGGAGGGGTGCTCCAGTGCTCTGATCATCTTTGTGACCTCCTCTGGACTCCCTCCAACAATTCCATGTCCATCTCATGTTGGGAATCCCAGGGCTGGATGGAACACTCCAAGTAGGGTCTCAGCAGAGTGGAGTGGAGGGACAGAATCCCCTTTCTTGTACCTCCTGGCCACCCTGCTTTGGATGCAGACTTTGCCCTTGGCCTTGTAGAGCTTGATAAGGTTCCACATTCCAAGTCTGTCCAGGTCCCTCTGGATGGCATCCCTTCCCTCCAGTGTGCCTATTGCACCTCACAGCTGGGTGGTATCAGAATCTTGCTGACTCTGCACTCAATCCTATTGTCCATGTGTGCCACAAAGATGTTGAACAGTGCCTGTCCAAACTGACCCCTGGGGGACACCACTCATCACTGGTACCCAGGGGGACAATGAGCTGTTGATGTAACTTTGCATGCTGACATCCAGTCACTTCTTTATCCCCTGAGGGGCCTATCCATCAAAACCACACCTCTGGAGTTTAGAAACATGGATGTTGTGCAGGACAGTGTCAAATGCTTTGAACAAGTCCAGGTAGATGATGTCAGTCACTCTTCCTTTATCCATCAGTACTGTAATCCTGTGGTGGAATGCCACCAAATCTCTCAGGATTGATTTGCCCTTAGTGAAGCCACGTTTGCTGTCACCAATCACCCTCCTTATTTTCCACGTGCTTTAGCATAGTTTCCAGGAGGATGTGCTCCAGGATCTTTCCAGGCACTGAGGGGGGACTGACTGGTCTGCAGTTCCTCAGGGTACAAAGTTGTTGGCTGCTTTTCCCCAGTGATTTATTCATTATCAGCCAGGCCACCTGTGCTGCAGTGTCTTGTCTTATAGATGGAGGACAGAGTATTCACTTGTATATCCCTGCAGTGAATGAAGAAGATAAGAGAGAAAGCAGCTGATGTTTTTTAAGTTACACTGGCTCAAAAAGATCTATAGTAATGACTGTAGAGCCCAGACCCAAACAAGTTCAGTAAGCAAATGCCTACTTCTACTAGTGAGGGTTTGTACTGACAGAATGTAATTTTTCACTTATGTTTAATAATTAACCTGGTGTGGAGAGCAGGGGAAAGTAAACCATTTGCTATTTCAGTGCCCTGTTTCCGTCTTGGATTATACGTTTTGCATGTGGGGACACGTTGCAGGGAATTGCCCATCTGGGTAAAGTGACCTCCAGCCAGGAGCTGACTCACCCCTGCTTCCCTAGGCTGCAGCCATCCATCCAGTCCCACTGTGCCACACTCCACTGCTCTCAGCAGCTCCTGGGGCTCAGCTGTGCACAGGTTTAAGTGCTCTGCCACCTGAAGAGCAAGCACAAATACCCAGTGAAATGTGAAGATGATCCCATGTTTGGTCAGGTTCTTGGGAAATGCTTTTGCAGAGGAAATTCTGGCTCATTTCTTTGACTTTGAAAGGCTGTTCCAGACTCTTGTGTGAGCTGTGTGTGAGAAAGTGTATAGAATCATGGAATAGCATGGGTTGGAAGGCACCTTGAAGGCCATCTAATTTCAATCCTTCTGGCATGGGCAGGGACACATTCTGCTCATAGCCCCATCCAACCTGGCCTTGAACACTTGCAGGAATGGGACTTCCACAGCTTCTCTGGTCAACCTGTGGCAGTGCCTCACCACCCTCACACTAAAGAATTTCTTTCTAATAGCCAATTTAAATCTGCTCTCTGTCAGCTAAAAGCCATTTCCCTTCGTCCTATACCCTTGTACAGGTAGTCTCCAGATTTCTTGTAGGCTCTCCTCAGGTATTGAAAGGCAGCAGGTTTGTCAGAACTGAGGGATTTTTATGTAAGTTTTAACACAGCTTGAAATCAGACCAGGGTTTGCCATGTCACACAGGATCACAAAGCATGTGCATGTTCTGGCATATGTTCAGCCTTCAGAAAACTGCATTTATAGATTGGGGCAAGTTTCTTTGGGTGAGCTGACCATCATTATGGGTTATGGCAGCCCTTCCCAGACCACTGGCTTAAACAGGAAGGGAGAGAGACGTCTGCCCTGCCTTCAGTTTGACAAACCAAACTCGTCACAGTATTTTGCTGCACAAAACCATCACCCAAAATAACCCCATTCTCGTGTGTCGGTTTATATTTGCAACTTTGCAACAGGAAGAAAATGATGTTAATTACATTTCACAGAAGGAACATTCCTCTTGTGCTTTCCTAGAGCGCCTGTAAGGAGATTACTATGTTGAAATAAAAACCCAAACAAATAAACCAATGGCTGTTTTCATTGGAGAGCCCAATTTCCGCCTTGCTGCTTATTAGAGTAGGGCCTGTGTGGACAACGAGATTTTCTGGAGAGTAAGAGCTGGAAAACCTGCACAAGAGTTGCTCCTGCTGGGCACAGGCCCTGCATGATGACAAGGTGTTCTTAGGAAGCTAGGAAAAGCTTTTACAGAGGGAAGAGCAATGAGAGTGCATTGTATTGCATTGAGAAAGGAGTGGAGAAATATTGTCACTTTAAAAAAAAATTTCATACCCATGTATTTCTAATCCATTTTGCACCAGTGGTTCAGCTACTTTGACATCTTGCTGTCTTTCAGAATTGATCCCTGGGAGAAGAAATATTACTTCCAGAAAGCCAGGAGGTGTGCATACAGCCTAATGGAGCTGGGGAAGCTCCTGTTTCCCTACAAGTCACAGACAGGTTTGCCATACAGTGAAGCAGACTTCTTGGGCAGCAAAATCTGAAACTGGAGCAGGGTAAGAAGTCTGTGCTCTGGGGAGGCTTTCCCAGCTATCAGCTTAAGGGTGCTGGCAAAACCTCACCAGCATTGCCATCAGGTTTTCTCTGTTAAAATTGGAATATAACTTGTGAATACCAAGGGCTGGAATAGAACTGATAATTGTGAGCCAGGCTGCTGTGTTTATACATGGCTGAATTGTGTAAATAGCCAGAATAATCTCTTCTCTGGCCACAAAAAAACAAGGGGAAAGCCAAAGGCCTGTGCATAATTTAATCCTTAGAGTTACAAGTGGCTCATCAACGTGACTGTATGGAAAGTGCCTTTAACACAGAACAACCCCAGTGCAGGAGGAATAACTGCATTTGGCCAAATGCAAGCTGGTAAGCTCAGTAGTATGTGAAGTTTGTCCTTCACTCTGATTTGTGCAGGGAGGTCAGAGTAAAAGTTGGCTTATTTAAGCTTTAAAAATCCACAGATCCTCATCCTCAGGTTTGTATCATCTGTACACTGTGGTAATTGACTCTGCTAGTCTGTCTGTATTACCAGTTCAGGCCTGGGGGAGTTGTTGGCTTTCCAGGAAAGATCTGACCTGGACCCCTGGATAGCCCCTGCAGCTGTTCCAACATGGAGCAAAGGAGACCATAGGCTTGCCTTTGCCCCCTTTAAGTGCTAAGCAGGGAAGAAGCAGACAGGATAATTTATCAGCAGGCATTGTCTTGGAGAAAGGGGAGCAGCCCTGCTGTCTCAAACTTCAATTTGCAGCATCTGTGTAGCTCACGTAATTAAAAGAGCCTCTCCCTTTCCCTGCTTCCAGTGTGCAGCCTGTATATGCTGCTGTTCACTGAAATCTATAGGGAAGACTTCCTGCTGGAGAAAGGTATTTAAATGCAATTACTTGGCTGAGTTTATTTTTTTATTTTGTTTTCTATTTTGCCTCTGTATTTTCCCTTGATATCCATGGTGATAAAGATGGGAAATCAAGGTGCTAAGAGAGATGCCAGTACAATTGGAGTTCAGAGTGAGTTTTTAGTACCTCTTAGGCATCTAAGCCTCATCTCATTTGTTAACAGTATCAAGCCACGAGATGATAAACAAAATGAGCAAATTATTTTTACATCAAGATTTAGAGTGGCCTGCCTTTTAAAACAATATATTTAATAGTCTACCCAATAACAGGACCTGATAACTATTTGATCTCTGAGAGAAAGCTTGTGCCCATACAGCAGCTTTGCAAGACCAGAGCCATAATTAATGTTATTTTTGCTGGAAATCATTGAAGTCACATGCCATAACATCAGTGTAGAAAGGGCAGGTATGGTAGACATGCAGCTAAATGAAAAACTATTTAAGAAAAATCTTGCTATGATAGCTTGCATTTCTTATAATTTTGATGCTACAGTTTTTTAATTATTATTGGAAATCTACATTATTCCTATCATCTCCAGACCCCAGACAAGCCACTGAGGATGCCTTGTAACTTGCCTGTGAAGCAGCAGTGTTACACCCCAGCAATGACACTGCTGGCACTGCCCAAGAGAGAGTTATGGATAATATTCCCTGGATAACCTATCTTCAATCACCCTTGCTCTGAGACTTAGTCCTGCCTTTTCTCTTGTAAAAATCTATGTTCAATGAGGCTGCAGCTGTGTCATACTGCTCTGTCTCAGGAAAGCAGCTGCCTAGAAAATAGGTAGGATGAATGAATCTGCTGAAAGATTGGAAGGTTCACATACAAATTCCCAGTGTATCAGCCTGGCTTCTTTGCCTAGAGGAGAGGAAAAGAGACCTCCATGACTGTGAATATTTGCTGAAATTAAACAAATTTCTGTCCTTCCTTTACGTAAGCCTAAATCAGAAGACTAGGAATAATCTCACTGGGTGTGATCCAGCTCTCTCTTTTGCTGTTGATTTTTTAAGAGGGGGGTTTAGGGAGCCTGGATAATGCAGCTGTGTAATATGGCCTTGCCTGCACTTTTAGGGTAGAGCAGAGGAAGGATGTGTCAGGGATGTGGAAGCTCCTGTGGGATGCAACTGCATCAGTGCCAATGAAGGTACAGGTGCCAGATCTCCTACAGTGCTCCCTTTAGGGACTGGGTGCATAAAAAATGCTTTTCAGCATGCATAAAAAATGCTTTTCAGCCCTACAGAGAGCACAGAGTTATCTGCTGACAACCTGGCCCCTGAGATCTGTGTTCTCCAGCCTGGCTCAGCCCACATGTGGCTGCCCTTCTGCCTGAGGTGAGACCTGCAGTGGAGCTTCTTCCTTTTGCCTAATCAATTGCTGGGATGAGATCTAGTCTGTGTTTCAACAGCAGCTATTTTGGGTACAGCAGATCAAGTTTCTCCATACAGAACGGATGTTGCTTCCCAAAATTGCCTGTCATCCTCTGTGTTCACATTTTCCATGGGTGAGGAGAAGTCATTTGACTTCTTTGTTATAAACAAGACTCAGTGAGCAAAATAGCAGTGCTGGCTTGTTATTTATTGACTAGTAATATTCTTCTTAATGCAAAGAGCTCTGATGCTCCTCAAGAGTTAGTTGCCCTGTCAGCTGCTCCTTCTTTTTGTCTGCTTCAGATCCTGCTGCTTCAATCAGTTTTTAGGCTTTCCTTTCCTCTAGTTAATGTATAGCTGCAGTTTGCATCCTGCTTTGTGTCCATATGCCAACCACAGTTTGCCATTTATTCTGCCAAATTTATAGCTACACACTCGACCAATAATCTGTCTAGGTAGCCAGTATGAATTATGTGCAAAATGTTATTTCCTAAATCTGGATGTGATTATCTCTCAGCTGTGCGTTTCCAAAAGAACAGCTCCCTTCCAAAGAGAGCTGGGAGGCAAGGAGAGAGAGCAGGGACTTGCCAAATGTCTTTGTGCTTCTGTGCTTAATAAAAAGAAACCTTTTTCTTTTTTCCCAGGCACTTGTACCTGAACTATTCAGTCTAACAATTTATCCTATTTTCTTGAAAAATTACACATTGAAGAAAACATCTTCTTTAATTTGCTGATGGTAATACCTTTCAGGTATGAGTTATTATTTCATGTTTCATTAAAAAAAAACCT
>VZTT01036376.1:0-10533 GCA_013400855.1 Buphagus erythrorhynchus | reverse complement strand
TTTTTTTTTTTTTCTCTTTCTCTCATTCCTTTATCTCTCACTCTTTACCAAATCTTCTGCAGTGACTTATGGGACAGTGAGTTCCAGTATGTATTATTATACAAGGGTTATGTCACAGCTCTTCCTGGAAACACCTGTGTCAAAAACAGAGAGAACTGATTTCAAAACTTTGTCCACAATGGATGACTTCTGGAAGGTAATCTAAACCCAGGTTTTTATATCTCTATTGCTGTGGTTCATTGGTTCTGTCATGAACTGTAAATTTAACCTGCAGGATCTCATTTCCTAACGTGGTTGCACAGGCTCTTGCATGAAGTGCTGTGTGCACAATGTCAAAGCTATGGAACAAAGTAGGCCTTTAATATGTGAAAATTTAGAGCTCAAATAATGTTGGTGGGGCAGGGTAGGGCAAGTTTGTGGGATGTCTTTGGAGGACAGGTAATAGTAAATTCTTATGTCAGAAAAATTATTAGCTGCAATTTTAACACTTCTGTGGAATGAAGATCTGCAAAAACAGTGCTGGCAACATGCAAACTAAAATTCTGTCATCCTTCCCAGTTCACAGAAGGCCCTTTGCTGGATGGTCTTTACTGGGAGATGTGGTACAACAACAAAACCATGGCAGAAAACAAAAGCTTCATTTATTATGAGAACCTGCTCCTTGGGGTGCCTCGCATTCGGCAGCTGAAAGTCAGAAATGGTTCGTGCTCCATACCTGAAGATTTAAAGGATGAAATCAAAGACTGCTATGATGTCTATTCTGTAGCTAATGAAGATACTGCTCCTTTTGGACTCAGGAATGGAACTGCGTACGTAGCATTCCTGTAGATACATACTCCTTTTTAATATACTTGTGACCCATCTTTCTATTTCAATTTTACTGTGTTAGTCAAATTTATTTTGTAACTTCTTTCTCAGGGGTTACATCAGAACTTTGTAGCAAGCCCCCCTTGAATTAAAGCCCATTTAAGTAACTAATACATGTTTTTTGTTGGTGTCTGTTTTGTTAATTGTAAGTTGAAGGTGGAAAGACCAATGTGCTCTCTTTCACTTGTGAACTAGCTGGACGTACACCAATGAGAAGGATTTGAATGGGAGCAGCCACTGGGGCTTGATTGCCACATACAGTGGGGCTGGTTATTACCAGGACCTCTCAAGAACCAGAGAAGTGACAGCCCTGCAGATTGCAAGCCTGAAGAAGAACCTGTGGCTGGACAGAGGGACCAGAGCAGCCTTCATTGATTTCTCTGTGTACAATGCAAACATCAACCTATTCTGCGTGGTCAGGTATGAACAGAACCACAACAGTGTTCAGTTGCACAGTGTGGGTTGTAGACTTGGGGTTTTCTTGTGATGGCTTTGTTTTGGGGACATAGGTAAGTGTATGTTTTGTGTAAAGGGGACAGACAACTGAAGTTCCCTGTCAAAGAAGTGAGACTCCTCATGGAGTCTGTCCTGGCTTTCCTGGTGCCACAACACCTTGGGTGCAGTTTGCAAGAGACTTTTCTAGAGAGTTGGCTTATTCAAGTAAATACATGGGTATTTACTTCATCAGCATCAGCTGATGAGCTTTTGGTTTAGACAGCATGAAACAGGCACAGCTGAAAACAAATCTTTCTGTCTCTGTTTCCTTACTGTTCCTGAAAGGCTTTGGGTTTTAGTCAAAATTGAGTGTGGTCATGTTTACAACTTTTGTAGAGTGTCTTCTCTGAATCATATGTGGGTTTGTTTCTATTATTTAGATAATTATACAAGTAAACCCAAGTGTCTCTTAGTAGTGCTTTTCATCAGTTCTGGTTAAATTAAATTCTTTTTTTGCTTTGCCTTCTTTTAAATGCAGGTTGCTAGTGGAATTTCCAGCCACTGGAGGCCTGGTTACATCTTGGCAGTTTCAGCCTGTGAGGCTGATTCATTACATCTCCACTTTTGATTTTTTCCTGGCAGCCTGTGAAGTGTCCTTCTGTCTTTTTGTTCTGTATTATATGGTGGAAGAGGTCTTAGAAATTCGCATTCATAGACTGCGCTACTTCAGAAGTCTTTGGAATTGCCTTGATATCCTTATCATTGTGGTAAGTAACCTTTGTAATCAGGCTAAAATTACTTTCTAAAGTGGCCTTTGTGGGAGACATGAATTATTCTGTGTTCCTATTGTGGTTTTAAGATATAGGACCATCATTAGGAAGGATACTTAACAGACTATTAGGCTATTCAGTCAGAATAAGACAATTTTAGTCTGTGTTACAATGTTGATACCTTTTGCAAAGTTGGTTGTTCTGTCTTCAGTGGTTTCAACCAGGTGCAAAGTTAGAGTATTTGTCCATCATGCTTTTTCACAGTTTTTGTTTATGCAGACTTAGCTTTTATTGGAGGTGACAAACTTGCCCTCTCTTCTACATATCTGGTACAGACTATTGCACTGGCTTTCAAGCAAGAAAATCATCTGCTTTAAAGAAGTGATTTACATTTCAAGGAATGAGACTGGGATTTGAATATGTTTGCAAAGAACCACAAGGAGATTTATCATGGTATTAAATACTCACCAGCTAATACCAAGTTTGAAGAAGTGCCTCAGAGTTGTAGAGTGCTAGCAGCTGTCTAGGTTAAGTGGACAGTATTGCACATCAGTAATCTTAGTGCACCAGAAAATATGAGCTTTGGATATAAAGCTGCATAATATAATTCTCTGGACTCAGATCAAGCTGTGCTTACCAAAAGTATACAAAGCCAGAAATACTGAAACAGTTCCAGTCCCGCACTCATTTTATATCTTCAGGCTTGGATGAATCAAAAGTTTCTAGTCTTGAAGCCAATATTTGTAATCCAGGGAAATCATATTTGCATCACAGTGCTTTGAAAATGAAGGGCTGCTTAGGAGGATGTTTACATGAACTGTGTGCTGTTTTTTACACTTAATGGTTGGGCAGGGATAAGATGCTTTGCTGTTACAGTCAGTGAAGAGTATTCAAATGTGAGGGTAAAATTCAGTTCACACAAGAGGTCAGAATTCTATGTTTATGCCTTGCCTGAGGGGCATTGTTTAAATGTAGGATTATGTATTTACGACTCTCTGTATGTGATAAGTGTTCACTTACAGCAATGAACAGCACATTTGCAGAAATCAAAGCAAGAAACCTCCATGGTAAAACTGCAGCTTCTCTGCTGTTGCTTGTTCTGGGCAATACTGCTCACTCTGTGCTCTGGAGAAACTGTAGTACATTTTGACTACTGCTGTCTTCCTGCTCTTTGTTTTTTTCACCTTTGTCTGTTTGAGTTATCATGTTCCCTTCCTTATATTTTCTTCTCTGTGATAGCATAACTTCTCTAGTCCTGCTAGGTGTCATTGTCATCTTGTTCTTCACCTGTGGTGAGGAAATAACTTCTAAATTTTCTTACTAGTCCAGGACCATAATGGTTTTACTGTGAAATGCATGAAGTTCCTCATATCTTAACTTTATCTTACATAAATGTCTCAAACAAGTTATTTTAAAACCCTAATCACCTTTTGTAAATGTGTGTGTTTCTTTTGTCCTCAGCTGTCTGTGGTAGCTATAGGAATTAGCATCTATAGGACATCAACTGTTGATATGCTCCTGAAGAAGCTGCTGGAAGATCAGAACTCATTCCCTAATTTTGAACCCTTGGCATATTGGCAAATGCAGTTCAACAACATTGCTGCAGTCACAGTGTTTTTTGTCTGGATTAAGGTAATTCCAAGACACACATCTGTATTCTAACATTAGAATGTAAGCAGCATTCTGAGTATCATGAGACACATTATTTGAGGTTTACTCATGTTTCTTTTGAAGTCAATCATGTGAGAAAGTCAGAACAGTGATAACTTCTTGCAGATGAAAAGCAAAGTTGTAATTTGCCACAGGTTTAGTCAGCTGTTGTTTAGGTCTAGAAGACATAGTCAGTGCTTGTGTTTTGTCAGCAGACATGTTAAGATAATGTTTTTATTATTCCTCAATTGATAAGTCAGTAATTCTTACTGGGTACTGCTTTGTCTCCAGTCATGTTCAGTAAGACATCTCATGTAAAAGAGTGGAGAGAAATTATGTTAAGGAATTGTCTTCCTTGTCTTTTCAGCTTTTTTCTTTTCTTTTTTTTCTTTTAACAGCTTTTCAAATTTGTTAACTTCAACAGAACGATGAGCCAGTTATCCACCACGATGTCTCGCTGCGTCAAAGATGTCATTGGCTTTGCCATTATGTTTTTTATAATTTTCTTAGCATATGCTCAGTTGGCCTATCTTGTCTTTGGCACTCAAATTGATGACTTCAGTACTTTCCAGGACTGCATGTAAGTACAGGTATAAAAATGCAAAGAAGATTTTGATGCATTCGTGAATCAGTTGCTTTATCAGAGGCAAATCCTGTGACATCCATCTAAGCAGATAAGCTGCAGGCACACTGCTGTTGATAAAACCTGGTAGCAAACACATTTTTATATTTTTTTTTAATCTCAGTGTTATTTCTGTGAGATTAAATAGTCAGAGCAGTGAGCTAAAAATGACAGAGCTGGATTGGTGTGATATGATTTTTGCAGCAGTTGGTTACATTCCTAGACAAAGCAATGACTCCATGTTCAAGGGTTAAATGTTTACTGAAATGTTAGATGCACAATAAGGCTATGTTCCTGCTAGTGTTCATAGTTGCTTGACTCAGAGTCCATCTTAGCCAGCCACAAAATCTGTAAGTATTTGGAATCCAGGAGAGAAAGAGGACTTAATATAAGATTGCCAATCAATTTTTTCTTTGGCTGATTTGGTGCAACATAACCTGATTGTAACTGAGGCAATTAACAGGTTGTTCAGTCTCTGATTTTCCCTGCTCTCTTACACTGGGGCAGTGTTGCAAAGAGTTTCTTGCAGAGAAGTGAAGGAACTGGAAATGTGCTGGTGGTGCTGTAAATTGCCAAGCTTCTTCCAATTTAGAGGGAGAGGGTTGGGGTTGTATGTGTGTGAGAGAGATGGGAGTGGGTCTCAGAGCTTCACAGTAGTAACTGTTAGTTTGCTCTGCTTCCTGTTGTGAGCAAAAGGGAGAGGTAACCACCATGGCTTTGTTCTGTGTGTGGCACCTGACTGTGAGTTTGGTTATGCCTATAAATGTGCTTGATTAATTGTTTTTGCAGCCCCTGATAAAGTGTTACAACAGTGCAGACCTCTCTGCAGCCCATCAATCACACTGCTAAAATAAAATAGTTTGAGAGTCCTTGCACAGCTCCAGTAATATTTTCTTCAACTCCTGGATGTGTTTTGTTTTTTAAGATTTACTCAGTTCCGCATCATTTTGGGAGACTTCAACTTCACAGAGGTTGAAGAAGCCAATCGAATTTTGGGACCCATTTATTTCACTACATTTGTGTTCTTTATGTTCTTCATTCTTTTGGTATGTATGCTTTGTTAATGTGAGGTGGGTCAGTGGCTGTTTTTGCATCACTTGTCCTTTGATTCCTCCTGCTACTTTTGGGGCTTTTTCTGATTATGGTGAGTGTATGGCCCATGAAGGGGCCTGACTGCTACATGGCTGGTCACTACACTCTTTCCTTTTTTTCCTTGCTTTAAATTGATTTGCATAATGTGCTTTTTGTCATTCTCATGTAGTGCTCCACATTGTGTTTTTTAAATTTTTTATTATTATTATTATTAATTTTATTTCTAAAATCTGAACAGTGGCTGGTTAGCATACACAGCAAGGCTGTCTCTTTTGGTGAAAAGCAGCTGTACTGTTCCATGCAGTCTCTTGGATCATAAAGTGCTCTAATGTGTGGCTGGCTGTGTTTACAACAGCCTTGTTCCTGCATGCCACACACAGCTTTGCCTGCTGCAAGAGCATTCCTTTATCATCATAATTCTTAATGTTATTTAGTGACCCTTATACTTAGTGCAGCTTTTTATTACTATTCGAGATGAGGAGTGGCATTCAGATTTTATTTGTGAGAAAAGATTTCACCTTGGATGTTCACTTGTAAGGAAGCAGAGAATTTTAAGTGTTTTGTGAGTTTAAATTTTTTATTATTATTAGGACCAGGATTCAATGGGAAAATAATGTATGTGTCACTATGTGCCAAAGGTTCACATAGAGCAGGTTTCCTATTTGCTTTGTAGCACCTCACACATTCCAGAGGAGCAGTCTAGTGTCCAGCAAGGGAAAGAAGTATCTTTTTTTCTAAGGGGCAACAGAAAACTGTTCACTGGAAGGTGAAGCAAGAGCAGGTTATCCAAAATACCCACTGCAATTTGTATGTTTTTAATATTTGTAAAGCCTCTCATTTAGCCTGAATGAAATGTTGATGCAAGTTCTTCGAGACCAGTCTGAGACCTGGAAATTAAGTTAGGGCAGATGGGCAGAAAGCACCAACTTTTAAAGTTGGGCAAAATAGCAGCAAAAAATAGCACAACAGTGAGTTGTCAAGTTACTTCTTACTTCTCTGGTGTTGGGCATGGATGCATAAAGGTACACCACTGAAAGATTGTTCCAAGGTATGTTTTTTAAGTCCATGAGGAAACAGAGGATAACACTGCCTTTCTACATTGAACATGCCAGTAAATTTAGTAACTCTTTTGGAACGTGAGTTTGCAATTTGCAATTCAGTCATGTTTACTCCACGTCCAGCAGGAACCTTTCAGTAATGACAGCATGTTTTGATTAAGTTACATGCTTGGCACGGGGTTAGTGAGATCAATATTTTCTCCTTTCTCTGAACAAGAAAGAGCTCTTTTCAGAGTTGATGCCATAAATGCCAAGTACCTGATTTTAAGCTTTTTGATTTTATCTTTAGTTTGAAATGCAAGCAGAGCTGTAACTAGATAAGAACCTTTTGTTTGTGCTGGTTATTACAGGATGAATAGTTGACTTGATTCCTCAGGCATTTTTGTTGCCAACTGTGTTGCCTGGATTAATTCACAGCTGTTACCTGTGTAACTTTGGCTTTGCAGGGTTTACTGCCACTGCTGTGTGCAGCTGTGAACCCTCTTTGGAAAGTAATTCTCCAGTTATGTTAATAACCAGTGATGTTGATTAAAATTTGTTATACTGCAGCACATCATATTTCAATATCAAGGATATTATTATTATTCAATATCTGGATGTTAGTTTCTTTTTAAACAGACCACCATTTTCTTCTGGCCTTTTAAAACAAAATTCATGTTAAGGTCTGCACAAGAAGGTCATAGGAGTAGTAGGGCTCAGTCTTGTTGAAATTTCAACATTTTTGTTTTCTCTTATGAACAGAACATGTTTTTGGCCATTATCAATGATACCTACTCTGAAGTCAAATCAGATATGGCACAACAGAAGGCAGAAATGGAATTGTCTGACCTTATCAGGAAGGTAAATGTAGTGTTTTGTTTGTTTGACATCTTATTCCTCACATCTGAACTAATTTCATGAAATACTATATAAACTGTACAAAGTAAAGCTGGTGAGAGTACACATCTCAGTTAAAATAAATTAATCTGAGCTGAGTGTCAGTTAAATGAGTGAAAACTTCCCATCACAATGTACTTCAGTCATCTGAGACTTTGCCTTGAATGATCACACTGAACATACTGAATGAGATTGTACAGTAGCTGATTTCTGTAATCAGTAAAGTTATTAGAAGTCTTGTTTCATGATAAACAACAAAATTTCACTTTCTCTTTTAGGGCTACAACAAAGCCATGATCAAACTTAAACTGAAGAAAACTACTGTTGATGACATTTCAGAAAGTCTGAGACAAGGTGGAGGAAAGCTCAATTTTGATGAACTCCGGCAGGATCTCAAAGGGTGAGTGAGTTATTACTTCTTACCTTGAGCAGTATCCCCAGGGACATGTGATGTTAACTTTTTGATGTGATTTTCCTCTAGCAGAGGACTAATGTACACTAATAAGTACACTAATATGGATAAAGACACACACCAAAGTATTTTGCTCTGCACTATGGCTGGTGTTGGCATCCCACACCAGAGAAAGGTTTTGGAGCTCTGGGGCCCAACCTCCTTGAATTTCTGTACTTTGGGGAGGAAAACACAGAAATCTCTGAGGAAGCAGAGACATAAGGCCTTTGAGGAAATGGTAATGTTTCTGTCAGACCACTGCAGGAGTTTGTGGGCAGTCAGGAGTCCAAGGCAAGGGTACAAATCAAGGCGGTGTAGAAGGGAGTTGTGAAAGGAGAAAGGTTAAATGTAGGGAAAATTGGTGCTTTAACTAATGAAGGGTAAGGACTGAGGGGTTTTTATCAGTGTTGTAAATTTATAGGCAATGCTGAGATATCTTTGTCTTGAGGATGAAAGTCTGCCTGAATTGTTTTGTAATACACAGAGTTCTTTCAGCATCTAAAAAATGGAAAGTAAAGGAACTGCTTTTACTGCCTTTTCAGGAAGGGGCACACGGATGCAGAGATTGAAGCAATATTTACCAAATATGATCAGGATGGGGACCAGGAATTGACAGAGCATGAACATCAGCAGATGAGAGATGACCTGGAGAAAGAGAGGGTGAGCTCAGCATTAGGAGTGGGATGCCACCAGCAGTGTCTGCCAGTCTGCTCCCTGTGCTGGTTTCCTGTCTCACAAAAATCCTCATCTCCCTTCACTTTTGCTGTCATTCCTGGCTGTCTGAGCAGACCTGTAAAAAGGCACAGGGGAGCTGATAGAGCACAGGAGCTCTTTGACCTTGACACCACCATCCCCTATGTAGAGGTGAAAGTTGTTACATCTTTTCTCTCTCTCTCTCTGGCTTGTGTTTTCACAAAGGAGGATCTGGACCTGGATAGGAGCTCTCTGCCACGTCCTCTGAGCAGCCGCAGCTTCCCCCGGAGCTTGGATGACTCTGAGGAGGATGAGGATGAAGACAGTGGGCACAGCTCCAGGAGGAGGGGCAGCAGCTCTAGTGGGGTTTCCTATGAAGAGTTCCAAGTGTAAGTTTATCCTTCTGAGGGGGACAAAGCTGAGTGTTGGGTTTTGGTTGTTGTGAGGTTTTTTATATTGTGGATTTTCTTCTGTGGGTTATATAATATTCTCTTCTTCATATTAATCAAATTATTAATAAAAGCAAGTGTTATGATTTTGTTGTGCATAAGTCACTCCTTTTAGTAGCTTTCAAATAATACCTGAAGTGGAAGTGCCTTAGAGAGCCTCATGGGAGTTGGTTAGAATATAGAAAATCAGAACAAACAAATAAACAAACAAAAAACCAGCAACAAAACCCCTGTCCTTAAAACCTCATCATTGAAAAGTCAGAGAAAAGGGTCATGTTACAATAATGCCAGAAAATACTTTTCTGGTTTTTTAAGTTGTAAACCCTTGAGTTTATTTTAGGTTCAGTGAGAACTTTAATGGTTGTTTTTAATAAGATCAGGTTACTTGTGTGTATTTTGTCCGAAGTGATAGATCTCCATATTAACTAATTGCAGCAAGTCTAGCTGAATAAAGAATTGTGTAACTGAAACCAACCAAATTTTCATGATGATGCCCTAAGAGCAGTGATAGCAGATCTACCTTTTTTCCCTATGTGCCCCTGTTTTACTTTCTTGCTGTGGTGTACCTCGTCCCTCCTGGACGGTAGGACTGGTTTGTGGGAAGCCAGAGGCGTGCTTGGATAACAGTGGTGTCTCATCCTTGTCTGCTCTGTGTGTTGACATGCCAGAAGGCTGCTGAGTGGGCAGTGTCTGAGTCACTGAAGCTCCTGTTGTTGCCCTCAGACTCATGAGGCGGGTGGATCGCATGGAGCATTCCATCGGCAGCATCGTCTCCAAGATCGATGCCGTTATCGTCAAGCTGGAAGCCATGGAGAGGGCCAAGCTGAAAAGGAGAGATGTGTTGGGAAGGCTGTTAGATGGAGTGACAGAGGTAAGGAGCTCACTCTGTGTGGTCTGGTCACAACCTGCATGTCTTCCTTTCTGTTGGCACTTCTTCCTAGTGCCTGGCTTGGCAGGATTGAAGGAGTGGTGGTAAAGAGGAGGTGGGCGCTTTGGAAGTGATTTCAGTTAGGTGTTAGGAAAGCATGAAATTTAAAACGTGAAATTTTGGGAACATGACTCAAGTTTCAGATATGACAGCATGTCTTACAGCAGGCCTGTGTCACTGTTTAAACCTGTGATCTGGACAGCAGTGGTGTTCAGTAGTCACTGAAGCAGCTCTTCCATCCCTTGGTGTCTGTTGGGATTAATACAATATTTTTTGTAGACTAGTCTGTTAGAGTCTATGGGATCCAGCCCAGTCTGTTCTTATTCTCCTTTGTTGCTTCTGGGACTGTGTGGGGCAGGTGGGAGTAGGTCACTTCAGTCACCAGGGTTACCTGACTTCTATTGCTTCCCCTTTCACTCTCTCTTTCCTGAGGGCCCTTTGGAAGTGGCCAGTGGGAGAAATGTGTTATTCCTGTTGATGCTAAAATCTGTGGAATACAAGTTGTGCGTTCCTAGGTGGCAACCTAGGCATTTCATCCCTGGAAATCAAACCATTTGCTGTGGGACCTGTTTCCCCATTAGCCTATGGAAATACCCAAGTGATATTATCAACACCTCAGTGAAGGGATGGGACCACTGCTGG
>VZTT01036374.1:33601-43900 GCA_013400855.1 Buphagus erythrorhynchus | reverse complement strand
GCGTGAAAGATCTTATTAACTAGCAAAAGGTCAAAGAATACTTAAGTTACCCTAACAAGAGAGTCTACTGTGATCTTTAAAAGCTTTTGAAGTCCAGAATTTTTGCATGCTCACTTCTTCACGTACATTTATATGTTTGAGAGAAGGACTAATCTGTCCAGAGGCAGGCCTCTGATGAGGCAGTGGTTCAGATGAAGGCAAAAGCTGTTCCTTTTTTCTCAAGTAAA
The DNA here is from genome assembly GCA_013400855.1 of Buphagus erythrorhynchus. Classification (NCBI taxonomy): domain Eukaryota; kingdom Metazoa; phylum Chordata; class Aves; order Passeriformes; family Sturnidae; genus Buphagus; species Buphagus erythrorhynchus. The sequence goes on along the minus strand of VZTT01036374.1, from coordinate 43,673 downwards.
AAGCACAATGTCTGTGAAAACAACTATTGACACAGCATCACTACCTAGCAGCATTCAGTGCTGCTGAAGGTCCCGGCTCTAATACTACTGATAAAACATTGGTAAAATCTGATTGCAATGAAAGATGAGGCAACCTTCAGGTCAGGAAATGCAAAATCTCCACAACAGTCAAAACAGTCAAAATCTCCACAAACATCAGTTTCAGCTGATGAACTGAAGAAACAGAAGAAAAGTACACTCTACTGGTCTGAATCTCATCAGTGACACACAGAATGTTGTTAAGGATGTTTAGGTACATTTACTCCTTTACTCAGTGCTGCTCTAGTCACAAGTACGGCTTTGGGATTGGAAACCTGTATCAGTAAACTTACCAAGCAAACAGAAGGTGAAATAGTTGAAAAACTGAAAGAACTAGAGATTTCTAGGGATAGACACAAAATAGGAAGAGGAGGAAATAATTTGGTATTTATCTTTAAAGACACTTTTATTAAAATAAGCTGTTAATGTTTTAAAATTTTGCTTTTGAAATTATCTGTATGAAGAGCAACATGCGAGTGAATCTGGAAGCAATAAGCAATCTTTTGCCTTACTGCTGGCAACAGGAAAAAGCATCTACTAGTTATACTGTTTCCATTTTCAAGTATATCATATTCCTAAGGAAAAAGATTTAATTTATTTCCAAAAGCAAGTTCTTCCACATCTGTGTCTTCTCTTATCCTGTCTGCTCTAATCTTGAAATGTCCCAATTATTCTACAAGAAGACTATCTGTAAGACTGTACTGGTTTTGATATTACTGCCTTTGCCAGTTAAGGTGTTCCCTTGCATTTCTTTTGTGTGTGCTTGATCGTACAAGTATTACTTATTGTAAAGATACATGATTGTAACTGAAAATGTGTTTTCATCTAGTGAAGGCAATCTATTAATGTCCTTTTCCTGCCTAGCTTGCAGCAAACAGGCAAATGCACTTCATCACTAAATTTTCAGTAGCAAGAGCAAAACGTGTTAATTAATTTCCTTTCCTGTGTTAATATCATCAGTCAAATTTTAAACTGGCATTAATGGTCAAAGAACTGTCCTCCATGTTTATGTTGAAAGGTAATCTCAGTAGCAAATAACTCATAAGCAAGTGGTCAAAAGTTTACCGCCTCCAACATTTCTGCTACAAAAGTCAACAGTGACATGAGTTCAGTTGCCCCCTTTCACCACATCTAAAAGAAAACAAATTATTTACATTCCATTAAATACAACTGTTCTGGTTCCTGTAATATAGAAAAAGCAATGGACAGTATTATTACTATACTTGCTAAGTCACAAAACTTTTACTTTAATGAAGTGGTTCAATTTCTAAGAAGAGGGAAGTAATCTCTCGAACAGTGTAGGCGCCACAAAGAAATCCTCATAGTGCTATGTATTACAAATGCATTGTTTTGCATTATAGAATACCACACTTGAAAGGCCAATTTACATCAAAATCACTTTGGTTTTCTCTTCAGAACTTCTCTACACATTGAACAAAATGTTTAAACTGCATGTCCCTAATGACACTCTTAAAACTAAAGAACTCAACTTACAGATGGCATTTGTTTAGAACTTCTGATTTAAAAAATCCTCTTTGAACAGCTAAGCTTCTGAAAATGTTGATGTAAAAGACAACTAAACCCATACACTGTAGCTGCAAAAAATTTCAAGTTTTAAAGCCTAAATGTATCTTGGAGTTAAGTGACCTGCATTTCTTATCTCTCTTCACTATTTATGATTGAGATCTGGAATATCTGGAAACAAATAGGCGAATGAAATTATTCCTACTTTTTGTTTTATGCACTCAGTTTTATAGTAGATACAACTATTTTTTGCCCCCCTCTACTCAAACCAAGTAGCAAAAAAGACTTTTATGTGGCCAACAAAGTAGTATAGTATGTGCAGAAAGTTAAGTACTAAGGAGGTAAAGGAGGCTACAGAGAGCTAATGTTTAAATATTAATAACATCAGAAGTAGAGCTAAAGTCACTTGTAATTTTATACACAAAGGCACAACTGTTTTGCCAATTATTAACTAAGAGTTTGCTCTCAGTTTGTAGACAGGACATTTATCTTCAAATTCATAAAGACTTGGCAAGTAATCATTCTCACAAAAATGTTTTGCCAAGACAACTACAAAATATACATCTTGATTTGCTGCCCTTAATCTCTGTTCAGTAAATACTAAGTGCGGGTGTGCTGGCTGGAATTATACAGTGAGCTTTACAGAAACTTCTCTGCCTTTATTTATGTCACGTAATACCATGTTATTTTTCCTTTGCTAATACACAGCACAATTTCAGAGCAAGTATTTTGTCTCTAGTATGTGCCAGACATTCATTCCTCATACACAGTAAGTTACTCCAGATTAATGTTTGGATAACAACTGAAACTCCCCTCACTCCCATTTTAAACTAACTTTGTGCCAAGTAAAAAATACTGGAGAACAAAAGTTCTAGCCAACAAGCATGCACAATAGGTTGATTCTCTATCTTCAAAATTCTGTCCTACTATCCATCTTTCTTTTTCCTGGTCTAACAGGATCAAATTATACTTCTTTTTCCCTGTGCGTATTTAATTTTCTAGCATAGAAAATAGATTATTAGCAACTGAAATATTTTTGACATTTGATAGCAACAAACTGACATGAAATAATAACAAATAACATTGCAATAAATTTTAGCAATATTTTGATTCTGATGAAGGGATGAAAGCTCTACCAGGCCGTAATTTATTAGTCATTCATATTCTACATCCCTTTGTCAAACCACTGACAGAAAAACGTTTATTAAATGCTTAGTACAGGAAGCCAACCGCTGGAATACAAATGTGGGAAGCAAAGGGCACAAAGACATTAAATTGGATTCTACTCAAATCCAAAACTACTGGAAATATTTTCATATAAAAATGAATTATTCTTGCTCTCATAAACATTAATGTGTCATATTTCAATCATGTAATTTCTGCATGCACGTCATAAATATATTTATACATGGCTAAGTCCAAGCTGTCTGAATTCAAAGACTTTTAAAAATAGATTTAACATACTGACAAACAAACTTGGAAGGCCTTACACTGTCTCTCCATTACATGATGCTGAAGGAAACTAGCAAAATACAAGACATTAGGCTGGCAGCATCAACTGAAAATCTAAAACATTCCAGAGAAACCAAATTACTTTCAAATACTTATTTTCAAGGAAAATTAACTTAGGGAAATATGTAAGAAAAAACATAATGCAAAATTCCTATTAATCTCAGGAAATGATTGTATTCTACACTACCACACTTCAGTCTGGTTTAAGGACTTCTTTTGGTCTTGTAAAATTTGAGTAAGTTATACATAAAATTCATAAGCTTCTAAGCTTTTCTACAATATTTAAACTATCCGTATTTCTAAAAGCTTGTCTCTACAGTTAAATAAAGAAAATAAGGTATTTCCCATTAAAACAGAAAAACTACATTAAACATAGGATTTATAGCAATTGAGATCTCTAGAATGCATAGAAGAGAAGGCAGCTACTCTGGATTACTTGTGGTCAAGCCATGAGGATGAAACAGCTTTCAGCGATTAGAGGACAAATCTGAAACACCCTCTTGTTTAGTTTAAACACGAAGAAGCCTATTTCATGTCTTTAAACTACTCTGTGAGGTGTAAAAAGCACCCTAGATGACCATGAGAGAAGTGTCCAAAGTGTACTCCTGACCTTATTGGCTACCAGCATCCACAGCTGAATCAGAAGTGCTGCTGGCAGGTTGAGGCAAGAGATCTTTCCATTCTACTCAGCACTGGTGTGCCACACCTGCAGCCCTGAGCTCCCAGAGAAATGGGAAGGGCCACAAAGCTGATGAAAGGCTAGGGACATTTGTCACACCAGGAGAGGCAAGACAGTTCAGATTGTTTAAGTTGTGAAAAGCAAAGGATCAGAGGGTCTTATCACTGTGTGTAAATACCTGAGGAGGAGGGGGGCAGTGGGGAGTGAAGATAAAGCCAGACCCTTCTCAGTGGTGTCTAGTGACAGGACAAGAGGCAATAGGCTCAAAATGAAATATAAGAAATCCCATTTAAACATAAGAAAAATCTTCTACTGTCTGGGTAATCACACACTGGAACAGGTTGCTCCCAACAGCTGTGGAGTTGCCATCCTCGGGGATGTTCAAAAACTGCCTGCACACAGTCCTGACCAACCTGCCCCAGTGATTATGCTCTGAGCAGGGCACTGCACGAGGTGATGTACAAAGCCCTCCAACCTCAATACTTTCGTGATTCTGCAAATGAGAATGTTATCTTGATGCATTCCTTCTTCAAAGGCAGCAGCAAACCTCAGGCAGGAAAAGACAGTTGTTAATCCTGCTCCCAGAGGTTCAAGTTGAATAAATATATACCAAAAAATGGTGAATTATATGGTGGAAAAAATGCACCTTAGTATATTTACACCATGCAAGTGAAATGTAGGCGTTTTATACAAATACATCTAACTCAGAAAAGGTTTCAATCTCTGAAGTACACTTGTTCTATATGTTCTCATTCCTACCTCTGGCTGAACAGATTATTTTAAAATATTATCTATGTAATCAAAGCAACTGCCCAAAATACTACACAACAGTTAATATAATCTTAATTTCTGCCACTACCCAGTCTGCTTTGAGGATTGTGGGGTTTATACAATTATCTTTGTCATTCCTACTACTTTTTTAGTTTTTCTGTCTCCACAGACAAAGCAGTTTCAAGAGCACAGCCTTCTTCAGTTACAAATCTCTGAAATAATCAGAGCTCACAGACTGAAAAAAGAAAAAAAATAGAAAGCAAAGGGAGAAGTATAAATTGAGAAAAATTTTTAGTTTATACTCATTGCAGAATCAAAACAAGTCTCACAGTAAACTATGAAATTGGTATTTACTTAAATATCTGACTCAAACATATTAACTTACTCTGAGTAAAGAACATTCTTCTGTATTCAAGCTCTAATAAAAGCCTTTAAAACATTTGCTGTATTAGTAGCCCACAAAATAGTTTTCTGCCACCAGCAATATGAGACTATGGAAAATGTACTTTTACAAATGGACCATATAAAACTAGTACAAAAGATGAATATTAAACTGGAAAGCTCAGGGATTTGATCATATTAGATATGGAATTCTACAAGCACATTTTTTTATGCATTTCAATTCCACAATGTCCCAGTATAAATGAAGTCACTCAGTATGTGCTGAATCTCTCCAAATACAGCACATACCAGTTACTTTTAATTTTATTAATTACATTTATCTTCTAAATTAATCATTCAGAATGCATCAAGATACAATAAAAAACAGAGTAATTTAAAAGTTCAATTAAAATATTTGACCATTATTAGTCCTTCCTATTAAGGAGTAATTGGATTGGTAAAGGATAAGAATTGGTAAAAAATAATGGTATTTCAGTTATAAAATTGCACAGTAACTATATTACCCAAATTCTTAGTCAGGCCATGAAACTTCACAGTCTATTTTTTTTTTGTAGTATTGATAATAATACTAATAGTAAAAAGTTCTTCTAATTTGTATGCAGAGAGAATCTTGTTTCATAGGTGTCTGACTACACTTGAAAGTGACAAGCCAGTCACATTTAACAGGTGGATATTTCTGTTAAAAGCTGAATGACTTTTGGTTCAAGAGGTTGTCAACTAGTGGAATAGAAGTTGTCTCTTTTGTTTTTCTTTCCTGCTTGGAAAAAAACCACAAATGTTAATACAAGAGTATGATCCTTTGGAAGCATTTCCCTGATGCTTTTCAATCTCAAGAATTAAAAATTAAAGATTTTTTCACACCCTTCTTATACAGATCGTATCTACTGATCTTACATGATTGTTTTCTGATGTTTACAGTAGACTGTAAAGCAAAAATCACCACACTTTGCTTTTTTAAAGTTACTAGAATTGTGATTTCTCACATGAATTCATTGACTATCCAAACACTGATCATGAAACATTGGTCCTTTTCTGGCAACTCACTGGCATTCTCTCAATACTTTCCAATTCGAACATCAATGTCCAGTAAGTGCAAACTACCACTCATCTTTGCAAAGAGATGAACAATGTGACTGGAAAAGTGGAAACAACAGCCATTAAGGAATATCTTTCTTATAACTCTAAATTTGAGGTTTCTGGAAGATCCAGTTACCTCTCAAACCTTGAAATTTTTTTTTAAATAACTCATCCATCCAACTGCCTATGCCACAGTTGGAAATATGATTTCTTCAGTTACTACGGGCCAGAGATTTTTTTATCAGAGCCTGCCTCCTTGTGTCTGCAAAATAACATCTCAAAGTAGGCAAACAGTTAGACTCAAGTAAGTTTTTAACATTAAAAGTTATTTTATTGACCACCAATTGCATATTTACCCTTTGCTAGGCAACCAATGTAGCACACTTTTCAGGTATTCCATTATACCTGCTGAATAAGCTGACCTTTAGTGAACCTGAAATAGCTACATACTTAATGACAATGATTAACAAATAATACAAAAGTGGAAAAAAATCAAATGGGGAGGAAAGCATTTTAAAATAAGGTGGTAGATTACTGGAGTGCTGGATACTTGCATTAACTATTAAGTGTCTAATCTCTTTAAAAGGAGAATTATTTTGTGAGATCATGTCCCACTAAAAATTAAAAAAACCCAGTTTCTTTATTTCTCTACAGTCTGCGTTCTGGATAGAAGAAATGTTACAACCATGTGAATTTATGGTGCACACAGTCAGGAAAAAATATATTTTAATTACTTCAATAAATTATGTTCATCTACTAATAATACATAGGGCTAAAAAGGTAACAGTATACACACAACATATAAAGTTACAGATCATATTCTGCTTTGAATCTGAATACCTAAAAAAGGAGTTAAGAATCAAGGTTTTGTAAGGATTACACAGGATTACCAGCAATAAACCAGTTTTTAAATTTTTGCAATGTGGAAGACCCACAACAAAAAGTGTTGTGTTATAGTGTACAAGAACATCAACGTTCAACATTTTATTTTTCATGAGGAAAATTATGTGGCAGTTGAAAAAGACAAATAATCCCCGCTGTTGCTATTTATATTGTGTAAAACAGATTAATGTTAATTAAATTATGGTTTCTCTAAATCAACATATGCCAGCAATACCAAAAGCAGGAGTCCTGCCTTCGCCCCAAGCCACTGTGTCCTGTTCCTTTTCTTTGTCTGTGTGGGAACACAGATGTTTAAGCAGCAGTGAATCGGCTTGGCTGAAAAATAGCTTATTATTGTTTCCTCATACAATTACATCAACACGTGCTTCTAAAGCACTCTAGGGTTGGGAATGAGAGGCCAGAGAAGGACTACAGCATTTTCTTTAGGTGGCATTACTGATTTATGCTATCTTAATGCTCAAAATGCACTACAATGCAAGAGAAAAAAAAATGGTGAATGCAAATCAATCATGTAACTGCCATATACATTCCCATCTTTAAGGGGACACCTACAGCACCTACAATGAGAGACAAAAACATTAAGAAGAGCAGTAAGTAGTTTCTCTGAAAATTTTATTGCTGTGCTATAGAAAGCAGTATTTTATGTTGCGAACATCTTGCCAGAGTTCACTTGCTTCCAATCCTCAAATTAATCTGTGTCACAGCTCTTATTATTAGACATATAAAAGTGCAACTTAACTAAAATTAACATAAATCAAAACCTAGCATATATATATGCCCATACTGCAAACTACTGTACCACAAAAGCATTAATAACATTGTGACTGAAGCTTTTTTCCGGGCATGAACCACTTAAGGCAACATTGCAAAACTATAAACACATCACTGTTCAGACTGATAGTTACATCCACTAGCTAACCAATGATCCCCCTCCCAGAGTGGCTGTGTAAGCAGATTTGTGATGGAACATGGCCTTTCAAACACAGGGTGCACTCACCAGGCCCCTGGCCCTGGGACACACAGGATTCCAGACACAGGCCACAGCAGCCCCCTGGTCCTGGGACACACAATATATTATATAAAATGTATAGAGCTCCTCTGAAACCCATTTCAAAGGCTCCACAAAGAGATGCTCACTTTTTTCAGTGAAGCATCTAATGAGAGGCGTGGCTTTAACCCTACATAAATTCGCATTGCTTTCAAAACATTATCTGAAAGAAACCCCCAAATGTTTTTGCATCCCTGCTCTACACTTCTGAAAATCTATCTTTTTGTAAAGCTTTTATTATTCATAGCATGCTAGGAGTATTTCCAGTACTTTTTTTTTGACAGTAGCAATAGTAATACTTTGGGATTCTGTGTAATTATTCCAAACCCACGATGTTAAAATTTAATGGTTCATAAACCTTACTTTTGCTTCAAAGCCAAAACTAAATGAAGAAAAAAACAACTGTGGAGCAGGAGCATTACATTTTCGTCAATCCAGACAAACTCATCCACCACGGGAGTGTCATCAGTGGAACACTGGTGAAAACAAATTCTTCTCCTTTGTGTATTTAAAAAAACAAAGGATCTGAGCAAGACCTAACTTGAAAAAGGGTGTCAGTGCTTTTTACTTTATGTAATACTGTAATGAAACAGATGCCTCTAGAACACAATCTTTGCTATATTCAGTAATGAACCGGATATGCTAAAGTATTCAAATGAAAATACAGAATCTTCAAACTACTTAGGACAGACAAAGCAAACGACTTTACAGAAAATGGTAATTATCCAACACATGCTTTTTTCCCTCTACACTAAGACTTAAGTTTCAGAATGCAAAAGATAAATAGAGATCATACCCTAAAAACATTTCTGGTTTAAAACAGACTTGTATTTTATCACCTACACTAATGCATGTCTTTTTCTTGTATAGTCAGACAGGGTGTTACATCTGACAGAAAAATCCAAAGAAATGAAGAAAAACAAAACAAACAAAAAACCCAGTGCAACTTGACCTAGCTGGTGCTTCCTGCCACACACACTGTCACTTGTCCTGTGTTCTTCCAGTAAATAGAGTGAGTACTACTGAGAACATCCAGTGTTCTAATATGTGGCTACTTCACCTTCCTGGTTACACTTTTCCACATTAACACACTATTCCTGTGTAACACAGGAAAGGTAAAGTCATTCTTCTGTCACTCAGTTTTTTCAGAGCTATCTAAAACCTGAATTTCATGAATTCATTCTTCTAAATTAAGATCACCTTGTGAAGAAAAACTACCAGTTCTACATCTATTTTTTATTTCATTCTTCTTGAAGACAAGCCAAGCAACCCCCTCAAATGACCTCCTATCATCTCAATAGAAATACCAGCACTACGATGACCCATCTTCCTTCCCCTTGAGGGTGGGTTGTCAACAACATAAACATACATTTCTGGTGATCTGCTAGTCTCAGGCCCTTTACAAGTGTGCTTAACAGTAACAGGAACTTAAGACTAACAGCAAGCTTGCATTTCTTAATTCACTATGCAAAGTCTTTTAGAAAGGCTCACAGTCCTTGCTGACAACCATTAGCTCAGAAGCCGTATCAGCTAGAAAAAACTACATATTAACTTGCAAGTTTTATAGTAAGGTTTTGCTGTGTTCATTTCAGTGAAAGAAGCAGAAAAAGAGCAAACTGCTCACTCCCTTTGAGAACCCCGAGAAAGTGACAAAGCCTCACACAAAAGAAATTGAAAGCTTTTATCAGCACTGAAGATTCTATAACTCAAAATACTTCTTCAGGGTTACACAGGACAGAAGGGAGGTCTTTGCAGGAGAACAAAAATTCTGACACGGTCCTTGAACGTTATTTTTTGCCATACTTATTCGGGCTGTCCCATCAGGACCACTTTACACGGTGGCGCACAAGCAGGCGGTCGGGCTGACGGAAGGCGCGCTTCGGCGGTCACGGGGCTTTAACTCCGCACGCACGGAGCACAGAGAGGAAAGGCGGGTGGGGCTGCAGCGGCAGCCGAGCCGCACCGCGACCACCCCGCACCGCCCAGAGGTGGGGCTTCCCCCCGGCCCCGCGCACCCCCCGGGCAGCCCGGGCGGGCAGGGGAGGAGCGCTCCGCCCGGTGCAGCGGCGCCCGGGCCG
>VZTT01036374.1:7145-26396 GCA_013400855.1 Buphagus erythrorhynchus | reverse complement strand
CCCTGTCTCTGTCCCTGTCCCTGCCCCTGCCCCTGCCCCTGTCCGTGTCCCTGTCCCTGTCCCTGTCCCGCTGCCCACGCCAGCCTTCCACCGCCACCCCGCGGTTCCCGCTGTACCGTCCATCACCCCCGCCCGGGCCCGGAGCTCTCCCCGCCCCGGCCCCCATCCCCGGCCCGGTTGAGGCCCCGGCGTAGCGCTCTCGGGGCTGCCGCAGGCAGGAAGAGCCGGGACCCGGCTAGCCGGAGCATCTAGAGCTTATCAACTTTTTACCTAAGTCCAATAAAAAAGGATGCAGCAGGACTTAGAAGCTGTAGATCCACGATTCTGAATTAAAAGAAACAGAAATTGAAATAAATAATATTACCCACTTCAAAATTGCTACAAATAACTTAATGGCAATAATTGCTACTAGTAATTTGCCAGTGTACTCAGTATGTGGAGTTGAAGTAGCTCCAGAAGAGCTGTGCATGCGAGTCCGTGCATGCACCAGACACTCCTGCTGGTAAACTGCCACAAGGAAATACTTCAACTCAGTAGTTTGAACTCAATGGGAGTTTTATGAGAAGATGGAGAGTGGAAGGATGGAGTTGGGAAACCAGTAAAGGGGAAATGCTAATTTGTCATTTACTCACTGGTATGCAGTAGTTTATTTGGCATGCACAGGAAAGTGAAATCAGGTCACCAAATCCAGAGAAGGGCAGTTACTCTTTTGCCTCTAAACTCAAAAGAGAGCCTCCCTTGGAACTGGCTGCAGCATGACTTCAAGCTGATATTTCAAAAAGCATTGTTGCCTTTGTCATGTATGCTCATAGGCATGGAAACATAGGCAGAAGAAGGGAAATGATGGGAATTTGTGTTCATTTTATGTATGGATATGATATGGTTGAAATAACCATTGTAAGACACCAGAACACCCTTTGTAAAGGGAACCCACCCTGCATCTACTGAAGTAGGTAAATTACAAAGAAGGTGAAAAGTGCTCCAGTAAGTGCATGTTATTTACTACAGCTCCTGGTTCAGGCAGTTAATTGAATGTCTGTCTCCTGGGTACTGTAAAAGGTGCTGTATCAGTAGCATTCAGACTGGGTTTCCAAACATTTTTAATGCAATCTGCTGCTCTGCTGCATAGAGAGAATGCTGAGGTTTGTGTATGTCAAATGAACTAAAAGCAGTAATGTCTCACAGTGGTGTGTGATCTGCAATAAACTATTGTGCTTCTCAGCGTGGTTACTTACCTTCACCAAAACGCTGTGGTTACAGTGAATTGTTTTTCAATACATATGGAGCTTAATTATCATCCAAATGCAATTCTAGTGCTCCTATAATACTACGAAATTGCTAAATTAGTTCAGCATGTTTAATATCAATAATATTTCAATAATTTAATTATTTTAAAATGTGAATTGCCAATCTGCTGTTGAATGTACCTAAAAATAGCTGTATTTGTATTTATTAGGATCTCTTTAAATAGAAATGTTTAAAAACACAATAGAAAAACTCAGCAACTCCTAGTTTCTAAATGGAGATAGATCTTTTAAAGCTTTTTATTATGCTTGGTATAGTAGTGATTATTTGCATATTAATTGATGAACAGGAACCCATGTAGTTTAGTCAGCATTTGATTCCACTATAGATAGAAACAATATTTGAAAACACAGTTTAGGTAAAAATCTGCACTGTACAAATGCTACTTTTTGTCTTTTTATTTTAGGTGAGAATCACATGATTACTTCCCTGACTGAATTATCTAATACGATTAACCATCACCCTCAGTAACAATATAGAAACTTGAATCTCTGTCCTGTGATAAAGGTGCTAAAAGAAGACTTAGTTGGCAATGCTCTGATTTTTTACAGGAACACATAAGGAATACAGCTGCATTGAAATAAAAAAAAAAAATCTGGAGAGGTTGTCAGATAAACCCAATACAAACCCCATGCGTGTCTGCAGCAAAATCCCACTGAGTGTGATGAATGGGCCCGCAATAAAATTGTCACTTTCTTTGAAGTGGTTCCAGTGTCATGTGAGCTCAAGCACAGCAATCCCATTATCTTTGCACTAGGAGGAACTAATAGCAATGTTTTTCTTTTGTCATGTGTGTTCAATAATGTGCTTTGTAACACCACATTAGGAGGATAACATGAGATGGAAATACAGTAAGTTGGCATTGTGCCGTCCTTTTGAGTGTAGTCTGCCAAGGGAACTCAAGCCATTCTTTGGGACTTCCTTGACAGAAAATCATTATTTGTTTTGAATCTGTAAGAGCAGCTGTCTGTTAGTTGTCCATCATGGACAAATGGGATTGAGGATGTTGATTTGTTTCTAAGTGAGTCTGAAGCCTGGATTTTGACTCCAGTTTACAGCCCAGTGGTGTGCTCTTTAACCTTTTAATGAGTTGCTGTCCTACTGAACGAATACAGTAAAACAAATGGAATCTAAATGCATGCATAAAGCTACAGTTGTCCTTAGAGGGATGACCTGCTTTTTTAACATTAAGCACTGAATTCATTGGTTTATTAATGTGGTTAAATGTAATGGCACCTGTTATCCTTCTGCCATGAATAAAACCAGCACCATGAAAATGCTACAAAAAATTGAATTGGTATCAATAAGTTAAGGTTTTGTTTCCCAAAAGAGAACGAGCATGAATATCGGAGAAAGCCACTTCTGCCATCTTTCCAGCTTTGTACAGTGCTGGAAGCACCTGAATTTCCATTTTGGTTTGCAGAGTTCCCTCTATCAAAATAAGAAAGCCTCTATTGAAGTAACAAGAAAAAAAAAATGAGTTACTTTAGGTTATTGTACATTTGCCTGCCTGGAAGAAGTCATTTTCTGCTACAATGCGTGCTCACTTTTTCCAGTTGTATCTACTGATGTAATGTGTGATTTTATAAAATTTATTGAAGGTTTGGTTCCTAACGCTCAGTGCTTAAAATAAGGTAGTATTTGTTCCTTGGTTGTTGCTTTGTTTCTTTTTAAAATTTGACTGATTATCAGGCCTTCCAACATGATCACTTCCAGGGCTCCATTTGAACCTGGTTTTCATTTAACGAGCAGGTACATATAGTTAATTAAAGGCTACTCACTGGAGGTAGTTTTGGTGGCAGATATGCTTGGCTCTTCATAGGACTACACATTGTGATGTGCAAATCTGTAATTACCTCTGGAAGTATCAAGTGCCTTGAGCTGCATAAATATGTGAAGAGTGTTTTTTCCTGTCAGACCCACTTCTCGGTAGAGGGCGTTTGTGAGATGTGTGGAGTTCCTCATCCCTACAGGAACTGATGATGAGCCCCTGCATTTGGGAATTACTGATGAAGTGGATTTGTCTCTCACATTTCCATGTGGTTGTGGTTTCTGCCGTAGGTGTTGCACTCCTGGATGTACTCCATCTGTGGTGGCTGATTGTGCCTGTGCAGTTTTTTTCCCACTGGGTAGATTCACCTGAAGCACTCAGTCCCTTACTCTTGTGACAGGTACTCTATCCGAGCTGCACAATGAAATTGTCTCTGGGCTGTAATCTGAAATAACATCTAAAGACATGGGTGGACTCTTGTTTGAAAAGAGAATTATGAACAGTTTGTATGTGGAGAGCTGAATTCTGACTGGTTTATGTCAGGGTCTGTGGATCTTCCCCCCATACGCCTTTTTACCTCTGCAGGAAATTATATTCATACTGGTTGAGTGTATTCCATTCACTGTATACAGGCATCTGTTGAACAATATTAGAAGCATAATCCAACTTTCTGTTTTCAGACACTCACTGTCTTATTTCCTTGCTGTTAGAGTTCTAAAATATATGGACTAGATAAAATCAAGTACTGATAAAAGGAATATGAATTTCCACTGAAAATGTTTCTAATTCTTCTGCCTTAGGAGTTCCATCCTGTGGACTAAAGGACAGATGAAAATCAGTAGAATATAAGAAATTCTCCTGGAGGGCAGCAGTAGGTGGTGTTATGCAACAAAAAGCAAGGAGTCTCACCTCTCTCCATGCAAACTGCAGTAAGTCTGTATCAATAGAAGTTTTTAAAGTGTTCTCTTGTTGATACTCATGCAAAAAGACTCAACTTCCTCTTGTCCCAAGAAAATCAATATTAAAGACATGTAAAATTTAAAGTATTTTCCCAATAGGAATCATATTGTCTGTTAATATATAAATCCATTTTCGAAGAATTTAGCAAAAGGGCCATACTCCCAGTGTTAAACTCACAGTGTTAAAGACTTATATTGGATCCAGCCAATGGAACCAAAAATAGTGGTTTGGAGTGTTAAAAGAAACATGACTATTGTTGATTTTAGAAAATTCATGTATGCTCAACAAAGTAGATTGTCACAACAATTTATATAAATATGTAACCCATCAGTAAGGCTGGCTCAGAGGTAGCATAGTTGAATTTAAAACCGTGTAGAGGAAACTTAATCAGTAATAAGAATTACCTCCAGAGGAGCTCTGTGATAATTCTGATGAGCTGCTTAATTGTAAAGGTGATGTATATAGCCTGATGCTTTCTGAGGCCCAGCACTGGTCGGGTTCAACCAAATTACTCAGCATTATATGAATCAGTAATGTACACAACTTTAACACATTTATATATTCAGGGATGTGAGAAGAGTCACAACGATCAATGAATAGATACAGAGGTGTAGCTTTTAAGAAACATTATTTTTTTTTAATTATCTTAGTAAAAGTTTATTTAAGAAGAAATCACTGATTTAATTCCTACACCAGATAGCATGCCATAGACAGGCCATGCACACGACATGCTTTGCTTCTGATATTTCAGTGCTCAGACCCTCCATAGACCTGTCATAAACTCATAGAGCTTCAAGAGAACTGCTGTAGTAATATGAACAAGCTAGTTCTCTACAAGCTCATTAATCCTCTCTTTTGAGAAAAAGAAATAAAGGAATCAGTCTGCAGAGCATGTTACTGGCAAATGCTGTTATTCTTCTACCTTAGCATTTTATCTTGGAAACTTTAGTCCAACGGGTCTGCCTGCCTTCCAGCCTATTTAGAGGGCTACCTACATCAATAGCTTCTGCTGGAAATAGATGGAGCTGTTTGGAAAGCCTATACATGTGCAGACACTTGGAAGTAAAAGACATTACCTCACTGAAAAGCAAGAAACATTACAGACAAATTCTACTCTTCAAAGAGGCAAACAAAATTCATTCTCCACTGTATTATACCATTTGTAGAATAAGCCATAGATAAAACACATCACCTGTCCCCCTTTCGATAGTCGAGACCACTGTGAAATGCAGCTTCACAAATCAAACCTTAAAACTTTAAACACAGCTGATATATTTGAGTAAGATCTATGCAGAACCCACAGCTGGGTGTCAGGAATAAAGTCTCTTCATTCTCACGCCCCTCGCTCCCTGCCACCCTGCGTTTCAAAGCACTGTGGTTTCACCTGAGTAAGATGCTGGAAGACGAGTTTCCGGAGGCGATGCCGCGTCCTGTCCGACGTGTCGGACAGCTCTGCGGTTGGCCGGGCACAGCCTGGCGGGGCTGCTTTGCGGTGGGCAGTGCCGGGAGAGAGGCTTCCCTCTCCTCTCCCGCTCACCAAGTCGTCCCATCGCGCTCAGGGGCTGGGACCCCGCGGGACGGCGGCGGCGGCTCCGGGATCCGCCTCTCGCTTCACCGCAAGATCCACCTCGGCGGCGCGGGGCTGGGGCGAGGGCACAGGCGCTCGCAGGAGGAGGGGCAGGGCGGGGCGGGACGGCCCCTCCCGGTACCAGGTATAAGCCGATGCTGCGGGGTGAGGAGCGGGCTCGCTCTGCGCCTCGCCCCCGCCCTCGGCGCCGCGGCCCGGGCAGCACCGGGGCCGCTGGACAGCGCTGGCGGCTCCGCGGGGGCGCCCGGACTGCTCCTCCTCCTCCCCGTCCTCCTCCTCCGCCGCCGCGGCTGCGGCGCGCCGAGGGCGCTCCCGGGGACGCGGGCAGGTGGCGGCTGTCCCGACGGCGTCCTCTGTCCCCAGGCTCAGGATCTCCTGCCCGCCGGGAGAGGCTTGTCCGAAGAGCCGAGGGGCAGCGCACGGGAGTTTGTATTTCTCTCCCTAGCCACTTGTGCCGGTGGCCATTCCCCTGCATTTCTTAAGGGAGAAAACTCGGCAAAGAAGGGGTAGGAAGAAAGGCAGTAGAGAACGGGGAGAAAGTTGATTGACTTGCCGAAGGGTGAAGCTTTCCTGTGGCTCCCACTGCACTTTGCACTGGAGATCTTCAGCCCACGCGAAGCTGGAGGATGGAGCCAGAGCCCCCGCCCGAGCTCACAGCAGTGCCCCTCGGGGAGAATGAGAGTGTCCACCTGGTGCCCGACACAGCCCTGCCGTCCCCGGGGAGAGGCACGGCCATGTTCATCATCCGCTGTGTGATCCCTTCACTCTACCTGCTCATCATCACTGTCGGCTTGCTGGGCAACATCACCCTCATGAAGATCTTCATTTCCAACAGTGCCATGAGAAGTGTGCCCAACATCTTCATCTCCAGCCTCGCTGCTGGTGACCTGCTCCTGCTAGTGACCTGTGTGCCTGTGGATGCCTCCCGGTATTTCTCTGAAGAGTGGCTCTTTGGGGAAGTGGGCTGCAAGCTCATCCCTGTCATCCAGCTGACCTCCGTTGGTGTCTCTGTCTTCACTCTCACCGCCCTCAGTGCTGACAGGTAGGAAAGCAGGGCTGCCACTCCAGCTCTCTGCAACTTGGGCTGGATGAAAGGTAAAACACCTCTCTAGATAAGGTATCCCTGGTTTGCAATCCTCTCATTCCAACCTGGGAGATGCTCATGCTTCTTCTCTCACTGACCGATGACAAGTGGTACTAACTGAAGTTAAAGAGTATCTTGAAATGGCTGTGCCTTGCCCCCAGCTTCCAGGGTGTCATCTGCAAGAAGTGAGTTTAGCCCTGCACCTCTGGGATGGTCCTATAACAGTCCAGATATTGAAATTTTATTAATTAGGTAAGGTTTTAGATGCCAGATATGACCCTTGCCAAGTCACACTGTTGTGTCAACAGGCAGTGACTTAAACAACGTTAGGCACAGATGTATTTTTTAATCAATTTATTTTTTTCTGCTGAGAAGGTGTACACATGTGTGCATGTATGTGTGTCTGTGCCTTAGTAGAAGAGCAGGTTACCAGAGGGGTGACTGCTAGAACTCGTTTAGCTTCTGGGAATTCAGGGACACCGAATTGCTGTTTTGTCAGTCTTAAACTTTTGTTCAAGCTATTCTTAACTTCTGGGAGAGGCTAAAAGAAGAAAAAAAAAAAAAAAAAATACCCCTAAACAAACTAGAAAGTAACACTTTTATCTCCAAAATAGGAGATCCTGTCAAAATAGGAAGAAACAAAGAGCTGGATCCTCAGTTTTTCCTCCCAGTTACTGTAAATGGGTACTTAAGGAATTTACAGCAACTGAGTGCCTGTAGTACTATGCTTCAGGCTCTGAAAGACAAAATCTTGCAGTATAATTGCAAACTTAAATTATATTAAATTATCTTTGTTTTTTTATCTAAGCAAATTTTTTTGGCCAGAAATGAAAATGTTTAATTCCTTCTCCATAGAAATTCTCCCATTTTCCTTTGTTGAGTTTTGAACTGAGCCACTGCATTATATTGGTGCATGATGTGAAGAGTTGAGTTTAGAAATATATTTTCACACTTAATGTTTCTTTAAAACTTTTAGTCCTTTATTTTCTTTAATAGACTACAACTATTTATTTATTTATTTATTTATTTTAGCTAATTCAGTCAGTTGTTGATTTCACTTGAGTGTAGTCGTCAGTGATCATTAATTTCAAGTCTGTTTGAATCAGGACCTAACATGCTTGTCTATAAAGACTACAACTTGTGAAAATGGATTATGCTTTTCAAGAAGAGCTTGCAAAACCTATCTTAAAGTGAACACCTGTAACTCTCTGATTACCTCAGTTAAATAGTATTTCAAAATCTGTCCTTACATATCCAAGGAAACCCCGCAGTTTTCTCAATTTCCACTTCTTAATATCTTGTGGTGTGCATCTTATTCGAAAAGGGAAGAAGTTAGTGGAGATCATCTCTCTAGAGAAATGTAATGTGAGGGAATGCTGGTGATTTAATGTTTTAGGATTCATTCATTTGCTTTTTATATAGCTTTGGAGCATTCATTGTTTGATTTTCCAGATAATTTTATATCCTTCTTTTTATATCTTTATGTATAGTAAAGAGTCAAGAATTTACAATACTAATTCTGTTCATGCTTAATGCGTCTAGAATTGCAGGTACTAAAAAACAGTTAGTTTGTGTGCTGAGACCAAATAAGTTCATAATAAATACATTTCTCCAGCATTTTGGACTCCACAGTATATGCCAATGTCAGAAATGGTTATACTAGGAATTTACAATGTTTCTTTAACCTTTGTAGTTTTATTTTAGGTTACTGGGAACAAAAAAACTTTTATTTTCCAGTCAGAAGATCTTCGACTGCCTTCAGAGACCAGTCTCCTAGGGCCCAGGAGACTGCTGAGTGAAGCTGGCTGAACTTTCAGTGGTGTCTGTGTTGGAGTCAAATCTTCGGTCTTTGTACAACACTTGTGTTGAACTGGAGGGGACGCACTGGTGTGGAGGGGTTTCTGTGACACTAACGTGTAGCCAGATTCTAATGTGTGCCATAACTAGATCAGTTGTGGGTGGTTGTGCTGGCAGATCAGAAGTGTTGGCAGCATCCTGCACCCAAGAGGTGCTGAGAAGCTGAGGACTGGCTAGGGGCAGTGTTTTCTTCAGATCAGTGAATCTAGGGTAGGATGTTAACAGTTTGTAAGCAGTGATGTCACCAAGAGGGCTCCATTATAATCCAGTGCCTATTTGGTCTGGTACACAATGTCTTCTTAGTGACTCCTTCTTTCACAGATAATGTTCAAAGTACATTTTAATATAGGATAATTAAAGCCCTTCCTGCTTTATGCTCCTTGTAACCATGAGACTGTATAGAATACCAGACATGGATTACACTAAAGAACAGATGTAGGAATACTTAGGATTCTTTGGAGCATGCCTCTGTAAATTAGGGTAAGGGAGGTTGTCTTGCTTTCTACAGTCTAATAAACTCTTATTGTTTATGTGGAAATTCTGCATGACAATTTCCTTGTGTGATACATTTACCAGAAGTAGCTACAGAAGCTACAAACTCTGAATGATTGCTGCCAATGAACTGAAGGAAGAAAAAGTAGTACTTTCAGTACTACATAAAGTATTACTACTTTATAAAAGTATAGTAGTATACTACTTTAAAAGTATACTACTTTGTAAAAGTAGTAATATATAATTGCACATATATATATCTTCTAAAGTTGCTTTATTTCATATAGATTTTTTTTTGTCACAGAAGTTCTTCTCGGCATCAGTAATGCTTCAGTGTGACAAACATGCATGTTTTATTTTGAAGCTTCATTATCTTGTATTATTTGAGTTTTATTTTGGGGGTTTTTGAGTGTGTGCAAAAATGTAATATGTAATTTTTAACAATACTTTCTAGACTTCCCTTCCATGCAGATGGAATTTAGCAGCATATCTGCCTGAGGTTGCCCATCCCCATCACAGGACAGTAGCTGGTTCTTCCCACCCTGAGCTCCTGGAGGTCTGGATGCCAGGTGTAGGGAGCAGTGCCCTGCTGCAGCCCCACACGTGTTGGGGCAGAGAGAGGTGGGAGGTCAGTGATGGAGGTGGGGATGGTGGCAGCAGAGATGATGGAGTGGTGGCACTGGTGGTGCAGTGTTTTGGTGTCAGAGCAGGATGCAATCTCCCTCTCTTCTGGGATGGAGAAGGCAGCACAGGAGCTGTGCTGCTGAGCCAGCTCTCTTCTCACTGCCACACAGGAGATATGTAGGGACAGCAACCCTGCCCCTCATGGCCACTGAGTTTTCTTTATTGTGGAGAAATCAGACCACCTCTACAAACCTTAATATTTCTCTTGTTCATAAAACCAAAAGAAAAAGAGAGGGTGTATAACAGAAAGAGAAAACTTAATAGAGTGGATGACAAATGAGGAAAAGGGCTGAAAGACAAAAATGTACCAAAAAAAAGGAGGGGAACTAAGGGGATTGTAGGACAGAACACTCCCGATAGCACTCAGCACATCCTGAAAGTGCCCAGAGCTGGTGTGTGATGGCTAGGGATGCACTTGCTAAAGATGTGGTGGGACAAGAATTGAAAAATGGAGCCTTGCTGAACTTGTTTCTCCAGGCACATGGACTGCAGTTTTGGCAAGGGCTAATGGATGTTGATGAGAAAGTCTCAGGACTTAGTGTGGTAAGGAGGATAAAAATAAAGAAGTGAGAATTGTTTGCCAGAGGGACTGCGGCATGGCACACATGAAGAAAACGTGGGCCAGCATCTCCTCACTGCAAAAAGGGCAGAAGCCAGGGATGAACCTGACTTGAAACATCCAATGAACTTGCTCACTGCTGCACGAAGTGTTTTTCCAATTTATGTCCATGATGGACCATATGTTTAGCTCAGAAAGCAAACTGGGTCCATAGGGCCCCTCATCTTTTTCTCAGGCTGACGGATCTTGCTGTTTTGTGCACAGGAAGGAAACTAGGGGAACATAAGAACATAAGTGGGGAGGTATGGAAAGGTGTTTCCAGGATGCTTTGCAGAGTTAGATGTCTAGATGGCATTTCAGCCTTGGTGTGGACAGCTCAGGGGGCAGTGAATTTTGACTGAGTGCTACAATGTGCACCTCTGGCATTACTGCATTATTGTGTGATAGCCATAGTATGCCAAGGCATCTGGAGTGAATAGCCTTTGGAGGAATAAATAGCAGCCCCTTCAAACAGCTTTAGATTTGTCCCACATAGTCTTTCCTTTTCTCTTTAGCTGTCATTTATGCCTCATTTTTTAAGTGATCTGTAAAAATAGGATTAAATTTAATTCTGTTTTTTTCCTACACTGAACTTTGTTTCTAATGAAAGATTTAAATGTGTTAGCTCTAATGCAGCTCTGCTGCACTCTAATGGAGACAGCAAAGCTGAACTCACCCTACTACAATTGGAATATCATCCAATAGTATTTGCTTTCTTCCTTAGTAATGTGACATAAAGACACCTTTGATGAGATAAATACTTGATTAACAGGTAACAGTTCAAAAATTTACATTCATACTTCAATAACTAAATATAGTGCCTGAGATGCTTAAAATGTATTCTATAGATTTTCATAGCTAAACTATTTGTTCGTTCTATTTTTTTTTTCTTTTTTAATTTGTTTTATATTTGGAAGACTGCAATCTGTATTTAAAAAAAAAATCAAAAATGTTTTTTGCAAGTTTGCACTTTGTGCTGACTTCTGATGACATCTGATAGCAATATCTGTTTTGGCTCAGTTTGCTGGTCTATTATCTTCTTTTTTTTTGGAACTTTGGAAGTGTTCTGAAGTGTGAAAAGCTGCCTTAGTAACTTCTTTGGGTTTTTCATTAGTAATATCACCTTAATGAAAACTTCTTACTTTTCTCAGAATTTTTTTTAGTTTCTCCTTTTATTATGGCAGATGCTGATTCAGGCTGAAATACAGTAATTGAAAAAATATAAAATCCTCATTTCTTATTACATATAGCTGAGCAGGTGAAGCAGCACAGTGGACATGATTTCCTTTTGAGCTCTAATAGCTGATAGTCAGAGACTAAGGAGTCCTTATGAGGAAAGTATTATCAAATGACATCTTGAAAATTACTTATAATTAATCAAAGAATAAAGAAAACATAATCAAAGGTAAAATGGAAGATTATCTGTATAAGTGAAAAACAGTGCCTTAGCTGTATACAGTAGATGGAAAAACAAAAATATATGGACCAAGTAGAACTATGAGATTCTATAAGTATACATTTTAGAAACCCTAGCACTTGAGGTAAATGTATTGAATGAATGAATTACTGAAGGACATTACAATAAATGGTGTCCAGATGTTTCTCTCACTGTAGGCTGTAGCAGTATGGTCATAATTATGCAATAACAGGCAATGCAAAAGAAATTTAAGAGAGGTTTGGCAAGCTTTGTCTGTCACGTTTTCTCAACTTGCCTTTTAGTTCATGTATGCAAACTTGACTCACAAAATAAAGCTTGCCAGAAGCAAGGTTTGACTTAACTTTGCCAAGTAACAATAAAGCCTGTCCTCACCTGTCCCCAACTAATTTATATCCATCTCATGCAGATAAAAGGAATATGATGTAAAATATTCCAGAAAAAAAGAGAGATGGCAGAACCACGCCCTCCCCAACAATGCAGAAATAATTTTACATCTGGAGTAAACTATGGAGTTAACTATTCTAGAGTAATATTGTCCAAGCCAGGAAATTCAAATCAGCTGTTGGAGAAGTTCCTCTTGTGACTATCTTTGCACAGCTGAAAATTTCTCAGCAAATAACATTTTCCTGCCAAGTTAGGCAACTGTTTGTCAAACTTCATACAGACACATGCACCTGTTAAACTCCTGCCTTTGAGCGTGTCCTGTGTGTGCTCTCCAACCCCTACAGAAACAGCTTAAATTGAGGATGGTGAAGTGAGAAATGGCTGCGGTGTTTATCCCAGTCAGTGATCAATGCAGCGCCTGTGTTGTGCTGGCAGAAGATGCTTCATTTTAACTATTGCAAATGCCGGTGTCGGATTGCCTTTTGTAGCCTGCAACCTAAACACAGAGAAACAGCTTTAAAACCATCCCTCTCGTTTCCTGCTTCTTTGAGCTAGTCAGTAAAAGCCTGTGTCTGTGACAGACAGAACAGCAGATCCAGCCCAATTCTTAACAAGTATGTATATCACCATTCATTTATTTTATCTGTTCACCCCTCAGCATAATGTGGTTACCCACGATTCCCTTATCTATTACACTGCAATGGGTTAATACGAATTGGAATGTTGGAATTCTCAAGTCTGCATTTAGCAGATCCTCAGAAATGATGTCAAAGATCAAGTATGCTCTACCAATGCTTTGTCTAGGGAAAAGATTTCACATGATAAATTTGTTAAAGAATAAATATTACATCTCTGTGTATGTGTGCAGTGTGATGGAACTCTTCAATATCTTCCTGAAAAGGGATAATTTAATTGAATCTTCATTTTAAATTGTTTAATTACAGAAGAACTTGTGTATTTATGAGTTCTGCTGCAGAACCAGACTATATATTTCTGGTGCTAAATTATTTTATGGGTTTTTATATGTATTAATGAAAAAAGGTATATGCAGACACGATCCCTAGGTCTAAATATGTTCCACTAGCAACTTCTAAATCCATGCTGAGATTCAGTGTAATTTGACAGTGTAATTACAAATAGCAAGTAAATTATTACAAGTTCATTAAATTTGTAGCAATAAGAGGAAACCTACTTTGATGTTCATTGAAGAGAAGCATATTTTGGAATTAAGTTGACACAACTTTTCACATATCAGAGAAAATAACCACGAGACAAACAGTCCACCTAAGCTTTTCATAATTGCATCTGCTGCATGTAGATTTGTGTATTTCCAGCTTTGTATGAGCATATATCAAATAAAATTGTGTGTGTACAAACATGAGAGAAATGGGTTATTCTGATATATTGTCATTATATCACATATAATTTTGTTTTCTTCCTTCACATGATTATCCCAAATATTGTTTCATATTTTTTCCAAATGTTTTTCATAGTATTTTTTAAAAAATAGTTTCATGCTTGTATTTTGGGTCCATTTTTGTTTGATTAAATGCATTTCATGGATTGTTATGTTAACTTTTCCCTCTCTAACGTTTTTATATTCCTTTTTTTTTTTTTTTTACCATTGTGTGTACTTGTTTTTTTTTCCATCTACTCTGATTTCAAGGCAGACCAAGATCAGAAGTTGCAAATAAAATTGAACTGGAAATGCATTTAGAAGTGAGAGAGTAGAGCTTTTAGACTATAATACTGCAGCAAATAAATGAATTTGCTGATTTTTTAATTTAGAAATTAGAGATTTAGGGTCTAGAATCTCAAATGGGAAAATCTAAGTCCATTCTAGATATATTAATAGAGGTTTGATTATTTAATTCTTCCTGGCTTGTAACATTTCTAAAAATCATCTGACCATGTAATGTTCTGTACAACAGTATGTTATCTGCCGTGGCCTGGATTATAACTGAATTCATCAACAAAATGTGAGGAATTGTTTTGTAACAGCAAAAATTTTATAAAGGTAAACTGGCACTAAACATATTTTACACTTAGGATTTCTTGTTTCAGACACTCTAGTTTCTGTAATTGACTTTTTATTGACCTCCTGATCCAGCAGTGATGATTTTATGAGATCCTTTTCATTCAAGTATACATAGATATTTTTGCTGAGAGACATGCAGTAAACACATAGTAAATATGCTGACAAGCAACTCTGTCTCATCAGTCTAAAGGTTGGACATTTGCATCAAACTCATTTGGAGAAATGGATTTCTCTTTCCTCAAAGTCCTTTAACCCTTCAGGACTGAGACTATAAACCGTGAAAGAATTAAACAAAGTTAATTGTGGTTTTCTAAATTTTTTTAAAGGAGAGCAGAGAACTAGGGGATAAGCCAAGCAGCACCTAAGCTTGTCCAGGCTGAACATTGCAAGGCCTAATATCTAGCCTAGGCACTGACTTCCCCCTCATCCTATCCACCCTCCTGAGCAGAACCCAAAATCCAGAATTCCAAATTAATATTGGAATGGGGTAAGTAGTCCAGAAAGGTGATAGAAGCCAAGAGAATATACACACTAAGCTTCCTTATACTTCTCTTGGGAAATAGTATATCCAGTTGTTTGTGTGATGTGGTGGGCTAAGCTAAGTTCTATCCTTATAGGTGAAATTAAAATTTTGAGCCACTGTCTAGCAGACCTGGGCAATGGCTCCCAGACACCCTGGCTGCATGAATGGCCCCATTTTGTTCCTGGAGAGGCACATGCCAGAGCTGCCTTTGTCATGGCAGTTTTGTGAAGGCTGGTGGCTTTGGTGTGCCACAGCCATTATTTAAACATAACTTTGAGATCAGACTCCTTAATTTGGCTGTGCTTAGTTTCAGGATTGTAAATGAAATTTAAGTGCAATGTGGGGAGCTCCTGGCATGCACAGCAGGGGAAACACAACTGCTTGCTTATTTTAAAAGCCAAGAAGGAATGGGCACACGGGGTTGGGATGGGCCAGCCAGTGTGTGAGGCTTCTGGATCATGCTTTCAGGCACCCAAAAGTGTGTGGTATTTTTTCTATGCACATACATATATCTGTGTATATCTATCTATCTATCTATCTATCTATGCACAAACCCATATTCAACAGTACCAGAGCATGGGACTGAGGACTGGCAGTCTGACACTCGTCAAACTGGTTTCAGAGAGGTCCAGGATGTGGTTTTGACCTGGGTCAATCAGTATTCTCTAAACAATTTCTAGGCATGATTCAGGATTAAACACAAGCCCAGAGGCCATTATCAACAGAAGCATAAACTGCCTAATTTATTTGGATGTGGTGGTCTTGTACTGGGCTATTAAAGAGATTAATTGAGTAGTCATGGGTGTCCAGCCAATGCCACTTGGCCTCCAGGCCTAAAAACAGACTATGGCACTGTTTAGTTGGCTCATATAGATGCANGAGAAGAAAACTATGAAAGTGATAATTGAACAAAAATAAAACTATGTAAAATTCACAGAAAATTATCCCTGGTATGTTTAAAATCCCCATGGACTCACAGGATGGGAGGGTAAGAAGATCAGCAGTGCAGCAGCAGAAATTATGTAAGAGTTAAGCACTGTAATGAAGACCTATTAGTCTTAAGATACATAAAAAACATGTTCATCAGTGACTTGAAATTATAAAACTTAAATTTACTGGAAATACTGACATATATGAACTTTTCTGAAAAACAGCTGGTGAAACAATTTACTAATATTGCTTTCAGGAGCAGAATTGAACAAATTACTTATGGTACTTTTAACTAGTGCAGATATAAATGAATGGCTTTAAAGAAATAGAACTAAAAGTCCAGATTGCAGGAAATGAGCTGGCATTGCAAGATTTGCATGAGCTTGTAAGAAGCATATAGTTAAATAGATTCTTTAAACATATAGCATAGTTAGCTAGCGTGAGGTGACTAGGAAGTAGCAGAAGTAGAAAGAGAAGAAAAAATGAAAAGAAAAGAGAAAATTTCTCCTCTGAAACACTGAGTGGACAGGACAGGTAATACATTTCATGCAGAAAAAAAACCCTTCCACCATCCTGGGAAACTTCTGGTTTGATTCTTTTCAGGGTGGAGAAATCATCAAGTGTTGAAGTGTTTTTGATAGTTTTTGGCTCAACAGAGCATATTTTTACAGAGTGGAAAACTTTTTCCACCTAGGAAAATCTTAAGATTTTCCCCCTGAGAAACACAGAACACATGTCATTGACATTGACTTTAAGTGTGCTTACACATGGTCTTCTAGTCTGCATTTCAAATACTGTTTATTATATTCACTATCACACCTCAGAGATGCTCATTCCCGAGTGAATGCAATTCTCTGCTCTGAAGGGATAAGCACAGAAAATATTGATATTACCTGAAAAAAAGAAGTACTTTACATTGCAGGAATTTATAAGAATAAAATAGAATAACACAAATCTCAAATCAAATGATAAAATGATCCCACAATGTTTTCAGCTAGACAAATTGTTCTCCTCTTGATGATTCAACTGGAGTTGGGCCAATTGAACTGCCCATACAAGGAAAAGGGCTTTGGTCCCATCAAAAATTTAATTTTACTGTAGTCGAGTGGACTGCAACTGGACATGATATGAGCATTTTTAACAAATACTGATTATACAACCAGGTTTCCTTTTATGTTGTTAAAATTTTTGTGTTTCAATGCACCATGCAGGGACACAATAAAAGACTAAAATATGAATGGTTTTAATAAATTACTATAGTTTGCAGGAAATGCAGTACAATGGCACAGCAACACGACTATAAAAAGCCTATTTATAATGAGGCAAATATTACCAATCCCTCCAGCTCCAGGATTAAAATGAAAATTCAAGCAAAGTAATGTGAAACTTCCCTGCCTGAATTGTGTCTCTGCTTGGCTTCTGATACTTCATTATTATATTTATTTTCATTGTGATGTCATGTAGGAAATTAGTGATAAATTAGGCTCGTATTTGTGGTAGGTACTATATAAACAGCAACAAGAAGAAAGTCCCTGACCTGAAGGACCTTTTAAGAAAAGGACAAGAGACCACACAGAATCAAAAGGACAAGGAGATATTGAGGCTAATTTAGTTAGAATGGTAGGCTATTTTCCAGTGGCTGCCTAAGTATTGACTAGTTGTTTTGGGGGTTTCTTTTTAGTTTTTTTTTTAAGGTCATCACAACAAAGTACTCTAGAAAAAGAGGTAGGAAAGCAAAGGAGGGACAGCGTAGGTTAGTAAAGGAGCACCTTCTTTTGAAATCAAGTGTGTGGGAGGGAAACAGCATTGTGGGTGCAGCAGAAACAGGAGTAGAGCTTTCTGTTCTAATTTGGAGCTGAGAAATACCTTTACAAAGTCTTTGAAAACAAGGGTCAAGAGAAGAAGATAAAATAGATTGGAGTTCAGAAGGTAGCAAAATGTTATACCTCTGGAGAAAAAGAATATTATTTTCATTAATTTATTTTGGGATTGTGTAGAAGGGAGGAAATTGCTTTAAAATGGAAAAAAACACTATACAGAAAAACCAATCTGCTGAAGGAGAGTGAGCAAGTTTATGCTTGTGTCTGTTGGCAGAAACCACAGCTCCAAAGGCAAGAGGTTTCCCAAATTGGGGTCCCTTTGTCAGCAGTGATAATGATAGAGGATATAGGAAGACAGAATTTACATGAAGGCTTTTAATTAAAACCAAATGCATATTTATAATTATTTCTTGAACTTCATGGCAACCTATAATTTGCTCTTTTTTCATCAGTGAAGTAAAAGAAAAGATGAATTTACTTACTAATTTGACTAATTTGCACTGTTAGTCTAATTTACTGACATTGTTTTTATTGATGGAAAATANGGAACACTTAGTTTACATTTCATTTTATCTGTAACCAGTTTCTTTTCACTCTATAGCTTTTTAAAGATATAAACAAGATGACAGATTTTGTAAAACACAGGGTATTTTTCTTCCCATTGACACTGGGTACTGTGAAGGACTGAGTCCTAGGAAGAGTGCCACCTTGCAGTAAATCAAGTAGCAAGTAGAATAAAAGAAAGGTTTTGTGGGTTTTTTTTGCGCTAAACTCAGCTGTTTTGTGAAGAAGGGCACTCTGCTCCAATGCCTTTCCACTTGGAGTAAGTTATGCTCAGGGAAAAACATACTATTTGCTGAAACAGCAATATATGCCAAAGTACAAATATATGCCGCATCTTCTGCTAAGGTAAAGACTTCTGATAAAGTATTCCATTTAGAGATTAACTAGGCCGATTTGTGGCTAAAACAATTATTTGTGACATGGTCATTCACCTGGGTCACAGGACTCTGGTCAAAATATTTTTAAGCAATAACATGGAGAAGGAGAGGAAAAAATGTGTACTACAAAACATTATTTTTATCCAATGTCCTCCCCCTACCCCAAAATCCCCAAACCAGCTGTTCCCTAAGAATGCAAACTTTTTAAAAAATGAGCAGATATAAGGACTTGACATCACCTCAAAAATAGAGGGTCTGTCTTTATGTAATGAAATAAAGGCAGACAGCAATAGGAAGTAATTATTGAATAATAAGGTCACAGTTTGTGCTGGGGAGTATTCATGCTTTGTGCAGAAACTTTTGTCCTTCCTATGGCAGTATAAAGGCTTTCTTTACACCTTGGTGTCCAGGGAGTTTCTCACTGCATGTTAGCAGAAATGGTAAATAGAAATTAACAGAAACAGTTTGCTGAGTTTTGTTTCCT
The DNA here is from genome assembly GCA_013400855.1 of Buphagus erythrorhynchus. Lineage (NCBI taxonomy): Eukaryota > Metazoa > Chordata > Aves > Passeriformes > Sturnidae > Buphagus > Buphagus erythrorhynchus. The sequence continues at coordinate 7,499 of VZTT01036374.1, read as the reverse complement.
ACTCCACAATAGGGGTGAAAATACAGTAAATTCTCTCTCTGAATTTAGAGAGGATACATTAATAGACATTATTTTTAATTATTTAATGATCAAACAATTTATTATAACCTGAGAAAGAGGACCCCAGAGCATATTTTGACTCACATATTCTCTGAAGGAAAGATTTCCTTGTGTACCATGACAGTGCTCTGCTCCAGACATTTTCATGGCATAGCCAGTTGCAAACATCTGCTTAAGGTGTTGAGGGGCTATGAACTACCTATCAGGATCTGCAAATTAGCCCTACGGGTATTTGAGATCACAGCCCCATTTATCAGCATTCTCTTCAGCAACCATGTTATATTTTGGCATAAA